>ML791220.1:202468-215533 GCA_009831015.1 Picea engelmannii
CATCAAATAATTCTAATAAAAACAATAAAGCATATAAACCTATTCAAAGCATTAGAACAAGAAGAAAATGCTACTATGATCTATTTGGAGTGAGCTCAATTCTCCCAAGAACAAAGTAACACATAAACTAAAGCATTCTAAATTTAAACTAGAGAATGGAAATTGATGTGAAAAGAAAGCTTGATTCTTATTCCATCATAAGTTGGATACAATGCTCCAAGAGTCCTCTCTTGAAATGGAGGAGGCACTCCAATTTATACAAAAATTTAAGATAACTTAGATCCACAAATATCTCCTAGATCCACAAATGTCTCATATGGTTACAACCATGTGCTCACACCTATTAAGTGATATCTCTACAAATCCTCTCACAAATATTTATTTCATGATTAATCTCCATCCAAGATACTTGAGTAGATCTCCAAATCTTCATCAAATCTTTAAAGGGTTGAAGAGGAAATTTGAATTTGAGGCTTGATGGTCAAATTTGACTTGGTTGGGGTTTCAAATACACCTGTAAACATCATGAAACTCATCCCACTTTCATATATAAGTGTAAACATGTCATTTTTCCAATATTTAATCATAAATTCACTCAAAAACACTAAAATAGATGCATTGGAAAATAATATGTCTAAAACCCATGTAATCATGAAAATGGTTTAATGTAAGGGTATGGGAAAGCGAAATATGGTTAAAAGTGAAGTGGAAGTGAATTGAAAGTGAAGTGAAAGGTTGGTAAAAAGATGGTACTTTGGCGACCCAACAACAACACCATACACGAAAAATATGCCTGACGCAGTCTACATGTCTTTCGTGGTTTATGAGTTGAACTAAAGGACCCTACTGAGGATAAATTATTGATACTTTGGAACAGTGTGACAATGATTGGAGCATGACCTAACAAAGTAGCTAATCAATGGTTATCCTTGCATGTTGGCTAGAGAGCAGGCCATATGTAACAGGGAACCACCCATACACTAAGTAACTGCTCGCGTGAAGGATGAAATGTCGAAGTTTACGTGATGAAAACCAATAGGGATTATTTTAATTAGCCAAGTGCATTAAATATATAAGAAAAATCTAAATAGTTGGCAGTCATTCCCTATCATGCTTAAAAATAAATAAATAAAGGCCATCACTTTCCCCATCCACTAGATGCTAAGCATATATTGAATAAACCATTAGGGACTAGGAAAGAGAGGTCAATCAGATCATGGGACATGCAGATATCTCCTCCAGGACTATGAACACTCATCGACAACGAAGAAATGTCGGTGACAACGTGACTCCATTAGGGTTGTGGATGTTCACAGGTAGTGGAGCAACACCCGAGGGATAATATATATGCACTTGGTGAAAATATTTTTATATCTCAAACCTATATCATCCATGTGATGAATATGTCAACCTGGATCATTGACGTGGTTTAAGGAAATAAATCTGATCATCATTCATCCTCTTATTGCAACATACATGCTCCACTAGCTGGCATGCAAACATCAACAATGAATCCATCACGATGAAGGCTTCTAGATACTTGCTTCACACTTATTTCATAATGACTAACCAAACTAACCCTAACCATGAATGTGTCGTATATTGTTACTTGGGTTGATTACAACATCCACGAGACACAAGTTGGCTCTGAATTGCTTCTTAGAAAATAATTAGTACTCCTACCAAGTACTCAATACCAAGTGCTCCAAACGTCAGTTGGTTTTTTTACATGATAATATCTCTTGTCTGCCAATGGATAACCCAGTTTAAATGGATATATTGAAAGTCTATATAACACAGATGTCAAAGGAATTGAAAGAATTGAATTCGAGTAAAGAAATAGTAAGAACGAGGCTTGAACTTTTATTTAAAAATGATTTTGTGCATAATTTTGGGCATTGGCAAAAGTGAATTTTTCACCTCTAGAACATGCCTACTACAAGTTTTACAAGATTAGGAATCCAACGCCAACGATGGAATCCAAATCTAAGGTCTAGAAGTATGAAAATGATCACCAAGGATTTCCCATTAAATGAACTTCATCGATCAGGAAGCTACTAAAATAATTTCAAATGGAGTGCTCAGAAACCAATATACCCCCAATGTGTTATGGTAAAAAAACACATCGGTGCATCTTACTATCAGGTGCACCGTTAAAGGGTAAAGTAAAAAAAAATATCAAATCGAATCAATGCGTTGAAATGTACAACGAAAAAATGAACGGATATTTTATATTCACTAAATGTAGGTGTTTATAAATGAAAATCGTAATCATTCTTTCATTCTTTTTTCAAAATTTAGAGGGGAGATTTGTGCAAGAGAGATTTATAGGCAAAGTCTTTGGAGTGGATAGATTTTTTTTGAAGAGCCAAATTTACATACAAATTTGCAGAGGAGAAATTTTAGGTATGTGATTTTATTCTATTTGTCATCTCAATCTTTCCCTTGATTGATTCAAATTAATTTCAATGTTTTATAAAAAAAATAAAAGGGTTTCACAGTTACATTTAGTATTGGAAGCCCTAGCTCTCTGGTTGTTTCTCTCAGATTTTCTCTCTATATTTCACAAGTAGATTTATTTTTTAAGAAATGGATTTTTATAGGGTTTCTTTACTTGTATATGGGGCATTTGGTATCTATTATAATGACATCACTCATTTCATTGGATATCAAACCCTATCGCTCTCAATTTTCTTTTAAAAAATGCTTATGTGGTTTGCGGTGCACATGTTCCTGTCAACAACACTAGTGCTCCCCCAATAACAAAGTGCATCGGTGCTCCCCCAGTAACAAAGCGCATCGATGCTCATATAACAAACACACATAATAGTTGAATTTTAAACAAAAGAAATTATATTAAAAACCATAATCCTTCCATGGTGCGCTTAGAAACCAATACAACCCCTGTGCATTCCAGTAAAAAAACACACCAATGCATCTTATTGTCGGATTCACCGTTAAAGGGTAAAATAAAAAAAAATTACCAAACTGAATCAATGTGCCAAAATATACAACGAAAAATGAGCATGAATTTTATATTTTCAAAATGTATGTGTTTATAAATGAAAACCCTAATCATTATCTCATTTTTTTCCCAAAATTTAGAGGGGAGATTTGTGCAAGAGAGATTTACGAGCAAAGTATTTGGAGTGGGTAGATTTTTTTGAAGAGCCAAATTTACATACAAATTTGCAGAGGAGAAATTTCATGTATGTGATTTTATTCTATTCATCCTCTCAATCTTTCCCCTATTTGATTCAAACAAATTTCAGTGCATTATAAAAAAAATAAAAGGGTTTCACAATTACATTCAGTATTGGAAGCTCTAGATTCATGGTTGTTTCTCTTGGTTTTCCTTTCTATATTTCACAAGTAGACTTTTTTTTTAGAAATATATTTTTACAGGTTTTCTTTACTTGTATATGTGGCATTTGGTATCTATTGCAATGGGATCACTCATTGCAATAGATCCCAAACCCCGTCATTGTTAGTTTTATTTTGAAAGACGCTTACATGGTTCACGATGTGCATTGAATAGGAATAACGCACCGATGTGTATGCTCATGTCAGCAGCACCGCAACAATTTAAAATAAAAATAACTTTGTTCACATGTTCTTTTTTTTTAACAAAAACTAGTAAATTTTTCTATTATAAAGTTGTGGTCAAGACCACTGAGATACATGGAGAGAGTTTCAAAATTACTTATCTTTCCAAAAAAAGTTGGACTAAGCTTGATTCCCAGCAAGACTCTAAAATTTTCTTAAGCTTGTTCTAAAACCTGACACTACTACAGTTATGAATTGTATATAAACGGTATTAAATACCAAAGACACATATACAAAGGTAAAACATAATTGATTATCTAGAAATTGAGACTGCTACTAGGTACATTCTAAAGGCCAGGAACCTAGCTATTTTGGTCTTCGTCCAGTGGGTCGTTGAGGTCCGGAATTGGAGCCACTGAAGTTGCAGAGGCAATTTAGACATTGTCTTCGGATGAATGTTGATCTCTGGTTCTCTTGCTCTACTCCAATATCCTTTGAATATCTTCATTCTGGCTCCTAAGGGAATCAACTTCATCTTGGAGTTGCCCGATTAAAGTTTGGTGCTGGGCCATGTTGTCCAATGCATATGAGACAGTTGAGTTGAGTGCAAAAAGTCGAATGAACATCCTCTGTTGATTTTCAAATTTGATGATATCCAATTCATAGAATTTACCCTGATATGAAGCTTGAAACTCCATTTTGTGCGTCGGTGTTTTCTTCACGTTCCCACAATTTGAATTGGTGAGAAGCAGGGCGAGGAGGGGCGACAAGTAGGGAAATAGAACTAGCTGGAGTAGAAAGGAGCGAAAGGGAATGGGACCAAAGGAGCTCGATCACCAAGGATTCTTTGTTCTATATCCACAGGAGGCACTAGAAACCACGACTGTGCTCTGAGTTGTAATACCAGACCAGACCAATGAAGGATGGTTCATAGTGACACCTTTGTTTCCCAATTTAACCTCTTTGCCACCTTTATTACTCATCATGACAATACCTGGTGTACTATGCTTGCAATGACCAAAATTGAAACCAGAGTGTACCTGAAGCAGGGATGACCAACTTCGCTCGTGCTCAACCACTTGCTCCACACTCAAGCTTATGTATGTTGGTCGAATTACCATCTCTGACTGCACCGGTTGTGCATTTTCACATTTTGAAGCTAGGGCATAAGAGGATAGATCCATTTCTCTGCACCTGTGATGGTACATGTGATGATACAGGGCACAAAACTTCGCACAAAGTAGAGATATCCTTGTTGGATGATTAATGAACATGACTTTTGCGTGCATATTTAACCTGGGACGTTGTGAATGCATGTTGAGGTGGCTCGGTGCTTTGCCACACGTCCTAATTGTAAAAATGCCCGAGAGGTGTTGGGCAGGCAACTTTATCCTTAGTTCATCGGGGAGGGGCTTATGCTTGAAGAGCTTCTTCATAGGGTTATGGGGGAGGGATACGAGACTCCGTACCACCAGCCCACATAAAACCTTGGGCCTTGCCTATTTTCAAGTTGGCCATTTCATCTACGATTGTGTTGCGTTGCCTAACCACGTGAAAAAAATTCACTTGGAGGTTTTTGAGAGAGAGTCTAATATGGTCCACGATTTTCTTTAATCGTGTATCCTTTGGCGTGGAGTTTCGAATAAAAATTCTGATCATTTTTTTTGAATCGCCAATTATATTGAAACTTGAGATTTGTTTGTGCTTGACTAATTGGATTCCCTGGTACATAGCATACACATTTTCCTTGTTGTTGGTGGCGATTCCTAGATTACAGTAGTATTAAAAAACTGTGTGTCCTATGGGCCCATACAATACCTCCCCCCCGCACTTACCTCCCTTGGGTTTCCCTTTGAAGCATCGTCAAAACATAAGGTGTGTATCATATGGATTGAAAGCAAAGAGTCAAGGGTTGAGGATGAAAGTTGAAGCTGTCATCATGCCCGTTGTATAACATTAGAATGAAGGACTTGGGAGAGATTAAATTTTGAAACCCATGCTTTCTCTTCTGAGTTTAAGTTGGTTAGGTCCTCCTGGCTAAGGCATTTGGAGTCCATGTACTCAGACAGTTGAGTCACAACTCTTGTGGCAATAAGGGAGAAAATAGTTCTCTTGTTTCGAAAGACAAAACAGTTCCTTGCCAACCATAGTTGTCAAAAAATGAATTTAGGGAGGGATTTCCAGAGCCTTTTAAATATTGTTTTACCTTGGAACGAGCCCTAATAATAATTCTCCCATAGAGGGGCTTTTTGCAGTGCAACATATTAGATATAATTTTCGGGATTAACTACGTAGAGTAAGTCATTAATCTATGACCCATATCCATGAGTATTAGTCGCAACTAACCAATAAATCTCATGATTTGAATAGTCCACTTAGCACTCATAGCATCGGGTGATGCTCATAGGGGTGAAGAAGTGGGATTGAAACCAACAAAATGAATCACATAGCATCAATCATCACTTTTGGGGCTTGCACCTTGTAACCAGGACTTCCCATGTGGTCACCCATCCCAAGACGCCTTTGGCTCAAGCGCGCTTAACTATGGAGTTATTCCTCGCAATCAAGCCCACTTAGCTTGCTACCCCATTTGCAAAACCTTAGCAAGTATTGTGCCTTATGAACTATCAAGTTAGAGCTCCCTTCACTCTTCTATTTAATCATAGAGGGGCTTTTGCAGTGCAACATTCTACCCCATTTGCAAAACCTTAGCAAGTATTGTGTCGTATGAACTATCAAGTTAGAGCTCCTTTCACTCTTATATTTAATCATAGGGGGGATATGTTGCACTGAAAAAGCCCCTCTATGATTAAATATAAGAGTGAAGGGAGCTCTAACTTGATAGTTCATAAGGCACAATACTTGCTAAGGTTTTGCAAATGGGGTAGCAAGCTAAGTGGGCTTGATTCTGGGGAAAAAATTCACAGTTAAGCGCGCTTGAGCCAGAGGAGTCTTGGGATGGGTGACCACCTGGGAAGTCCTGGTTACCGGGTGCAAGCCCCAAAAGTGATGATTGATGCTATGCGATTCATTTCGTTGGTTTCAATCCCACTTCTCCACCCCTGTGAGCATCACCCGATGCAATGAGTGTTAAGTGGACTATGCAAATCATGAGAATTATTGGTCAGTTGCATCTAATACTCATGGATATGGGTCATATATTAATGACTTACTCTACGCAGTTAATCCCGAAAATTATATCTAATAGTTCTCCCATTTACCCAGGAGGGGAATTAAGTTATTTGGCCATCTGATCTTTGGGTTGAGACCTCTAAAGACTGTGTACCAAACCTGCTTTGTTGATTTTAGGCAAGTGATATGGGATCCAAATATTTCACCACCAGGTCAATTTGTTTGGGAAAGCAGAGCTTGATATCCTGCTTTTATAGAGTAACCTTTGGGACCCCATCCCCCGCTGTCCCGTGTTCTTCGATGAATTGGGGCCACCCCTTTCAGATCATTTATAAGAGATAGGACTTGAATTTGAAGATGGTGAGGGAATTCCCCAAGGTTCCAAATTTTCTAGGAACCATCATCATTCCAATCCGATGGATCAAAAAGGGTTGATTTCTGATGAATTTCCAGCCATCCCCTAAGGCCAATTTATTGCTCCTTCTGTTCCAGAGGATTTTGGTTTAAGATTTTGTCCTTCTAGAGGTTGAAATATTTACCATTTCCTAGGATCCAATGTAAATCCTTTTGAAAAAAAGGAACTGAAGTCCTGACTAGCTTCCAAACGGGAGAACCAAGGATGCCTGGAGGGGATGAGTCCATACTTCTCTTTCTGGTTCCTAGACCAGATTTTTTTACTATTGTTGATTTCCACCATTCTTTCCTTCCTATGACTAGTCTCCAGAGCAGCTTTGATCCCAAAGCTATATTGTCTAGTTTTGGATCACGAACTTTGAGCCCCTTGTGGTCCCTGGGCACTTTTACAACATCCCATCTGACTAGGTGATATTTTTTTGTGTTTGATTTTCCACCTTTCCAGAGAAATTTCTTATTAGATGGGATAAATTATTTTATGTTCCCATTGGCACTAGGAGAGAGGAGAATTGGAAAATATGGAGGGAAGAAAGGATTGATTTAATCATAATTAGGCGCCCTACTGAGTTTAACCAAATCGATCCCTAGGATTCCATCTTTTCCTTAATTTTATGAATAAAGGTATGCCAGTATTCTCCTAGGAAGGATTTTAGGCAAATTGGCATCCCCGGGTATTTGAAAAGTTTCCAATCCTCTGAGATGGGAAAGGAGAGAATCCGAGCGAGACCCATAATAATACGGTCATCTATATTCTAGTCTTATATTTAGATTTTATTTTTATTGATGAGGCCTCTAGATATCTGAGTGAATTGATTCAGTACCAGTTTGAACCTTCTTGCAATTATTCTTAATGCCCCTCCCAGGAGAAGTGTATCATCGACAAACTGAGAGTGATTTATTATTTTTACCCCCTTGCTATGTGAAGGCCCGATATTGTTCCATTGAGGTGTTCCCATTCCAATCATTTATTCAAGGGTTCTGAAACTAACACATAAAGCAAGGGAGGTAGAGGACAACCCTGCCTTAATCCTCTTGTGGCTTGAAAGAAAGGAGCTAGCCTCCCATTGATTAAAGGGGCTATCCAAGGGTTAGCTATGCAAGAGTTTGTCTAGGAGATGAAGAGATGGTTAAACCCAAATTTTGTTAGGACTGACTTAAGAAACTCATGATTTACTCTATCAAAAGCATTAACCATGTCTATTTTTATTGCCATTCCTTTGTATCCTCAGTTGAGGCTTGAGTGTATTGCCTCTTGATCCAGAATTATATTGTCCCAAATTTGTTTGTCAGCTACAAATCCCCCTTGATTGGACAAAATTAAAGAGCTTAGGAGCGGCTTCAATCTATTTGAAATAATCTTGGCCATGATTTTGTGTGAGACGTTGCAAAGAGAGACTGGCCTGAATCTGTCAAAGGAGAAGGAGCCTTTCTCTTTTGGAAGAAGGGATAATAAATCTGAATTGGTGGCTCCTCCCAAGCGATGTGACCTTTGAACATATCCGAGCATTCTTATGTAATTGAATTTTAAAATGGGCCAACATCTTTTGAAGAAGTGAATGGTGAAACCGTTAGGGCCTAATGCCCTGTCTGGATTGAACTGGTTAATAGCCTTCAAGATTTCTTCTTCCTCCACTTGTTTGTTGAGTTCACAATTATCCTCTTTTGATACTAGTTGAGGAAGGTGTGTTATGAAGTTGTTGCTCATCTCCTCATTGAAGTCCCCTGATTTTGTGTACAACTGACTATAAAACCCGGAAGCATGTCGTTTGATTTCTTTGAAATCCCAAATGGTTTCACATGTTGGGAGCTTTATTTCCTCAACTTTATTTTTCCATTGCCTTACCTTATCTTTCTTGTGGAAGAAGGTCGTGTTATTGTCCCCGAACTATAACCAAAGGCTTCTTGATTTTATCTGCCACATTATTTCCTCATCCCTCAAGGCTCTTATGTACTCCATGTGGGTTGTCTACTCCTTTTGAAGCAGTGCAGACTGTACATCCTCTGTATCAAGTGCTTCTTGTATGGCTTCAAGTGTTTTTTTATTTTTCCAAGACCTCTAAGTGTGTGGGGCGGGAAAATGATTTTTCCCAGTTCTTAATGGCCAATTTTGTGAGTTTAAGCTTTTGCTCCCAAATAAACATTGGGGACCTTGTGATCCATTGGCTCCAAGTTCTAGAGATACGGGGGAAGAAATATTCCTTCTCCATCTGTATGGGGTTAAAATGGAAAGGGGAGGGTCCCCAATTGGAAGCCTATTCAAAGGAAAGGGAAATGGGACTGTGATTTGAGTTGGCCCAAGGGATAATTTTGGATGAAAATGAAGCAGGTGTTGGACAACTGAGAGGGGTGGGTGAATTAGTTGTTACCGAGCTTAAAAAATTATGCTTCTTTTTAAAACTCTTTGCAGAAACACTGAATGATGATCACAATAATGCAGAGAAATAAACACAGGAACATTCAGCATCAGTCACATATATGAGAAACACAGAGACAGATATTTTTCGAGGAAACCCATGCAGAGTAAAAACCTCTTTTCTTTTATATGATAAGTAATGATTACATTCTTTACAGTATCATACATATGAGCACCAACTCATAATGAGGCTACAACCTCAGCTTTGCAAGCTGCAACTTGCTGAGAGCACCAACTCTTTGTTTTCTCTAGCACCAACTAGAAGGAATCACCGACTCCCTGGTTTCTCTAGCACCAACTAGAAGGAAGCACCAACTCCCTGTGTTCAAGCACCCACTTGAACCTCTAAGGACAACAATCCTCCCTAGCACCTCCCAACCACCCTGAAATATAAATCTTTGCTTCTAAAACTTATTACAGTGATAGAATGTTCAACARTGGCTTACCCGACTTATCACTGTTCTGTTGCATCTCGTTTCCCTTTCTRCCACACTGCCTTTCTGCACATATCACTTGCGTTGTCTGGTCTTCTACTTTTTATGCTCTGTGCACCATCTCCATTCTCTGCATAGTTCCTCTTATGTGGTATTCAGCTGYTGCACTCTGATCCTTCTTCACACTTGAATCACCTTTACAAGCAACAATCACACCAACCTCCAACAACAACAGCAACAACAACTCCTTCGTCTCTTCTATGTACTGTGTATTTATATCTTCTGTGCACCTTGTGCATGCAATGTTCTCCATTCCTCTGCATGCTCCAACCGCGCCAATCTTCTCCACCTCTCGAGTGCTCTGCGTGATCTTCATCGTAACTCTTCAGCTTCTCTGGTCATTTTCCCAAGTGTCTTCTAGTCCTCTGGCTGAAACCATCAGTGGTTTCTGGTAGTTTTACTGTTGCATGCAACAGTAGCCCTGCGATCAATACTTGATCCAACGGTTCAGATCCAATCAAGATTTCATATATCGCAATTTCGACACTCTTGGCGTTCATAGTTTTAGTCACTTACAAATCCCGATCCCCGAAAATCCGATGTGGGGCTTATCCGGACTGACTCCTTCTCTTCCCGTGACCAAGGGTTGTGACCACAGCCTTATGTCTCTCCATATTGCGATTCGCGAAACTCCGACACGGAGTTGAACCAACAGTCCAGATATGAACTTGTTTCAACGGCCACGATTGGAACGTGATATCGCACATCGCGAAATCGGGATTCTTGTTGTATTGAGTTCTTTCCATTTTGAATTCGCCATCCCCAAAACTCCGATATGGAGTTACATCTACGGTCCTGATCATTTCTGGATCTGACGGTCCAGATTCAATCGTGATTTCACATATCGCGAAATCGGGATTCTCGTTGCATTGTGTTCTTTGCCTCATGAATTCGCGATCCCTGAAACTTCGATACGGGCTGTGATCAACGGTCCTAATCAACACTTGATCCTACGGCTCGGATCATTTCACGATTTCGCATATCGCGAAATCGGCATTCTTGATGCAATGAGTTATTTGCCTCTCGAATTCGCGATCCGCGAAACTCCAATACAGACTTGAATCAACGGTCCAGATGCGATCTTTATTTAGCGGCTACGATTAAATCGTGAAATCGCTCATCGCGAAATCGGCATTCCTGATGTCAAGTGACTTTGTCATTTCAAAGTCCCGATCCCCGACGCCTCTCCATTGGCTGGAATCAACGGTTCAGATTTAACCTTAATCTGACGGCTCAGATTACATCGCGATATCGCATATCGTGAAATCGACATTCCTGATGTCAAGTGACTTTGTCATTTCAAAGTCCCGATCCCCGATACTCTGCTGACTTCACACGTGGTTTGACACGTGTTAAATACTGCCACGTGTCACTCTGATTCATGACTTACATGTGCCTGAAGTGTTGAATCTGCCTGACACCTGTCATTACCTGGTTGTGCCACGTGTCCCTAGCTGACGTGGTCTGCTGTCGTGAGTTGGATCTACGGTCTAGATCACATGTTGATCTGACGGTTCAGGTTCATTCGGGATTTCTTTCATCGCGATTTCAGGGTTTCTGTTGTAATTGTTCACGGGACTCGTGAAACTCCGATTCTCGATTCTGCGATGAAGCCTCCTGTCGAGCTTCTCCCGGTGGTGCCCGATCGCTGCCACGCATCCTTCCAAATGGACGGTCCCGATTATGTCGGGATATCGAGACTTTCAATGTCCCGGTTCTCACGACCTTGAGAACTCCGATCTCCCGATGGCTTATCTCCCTCGCAGCTTCTGCAGATCTGACAGCTGTCGGCCTTTCGGGAAATTTGAATGGGATCCAACGGTCACTGGATCTCTATCTTCCTTCTCCTCTGCAAACTCATGTATATTGAGCTTTGTTGCGCGCGTTTTCCTCAATGTTGTTCCTCCTGAGCTTTCACGTCCCAATCCCCAAGGGATTTTATCCTTCTTATCCTGCCATCTCCACTGTTGTACTTGCCATTAATGACAAGCATACGGTACTTGTTAAACTTTTACCAACAATATCCCCCTTTGGCATTGATGGAAACTACAGCACCTGAATTCTTTTCTCCCCCTTTGACATCAATGTCAAAGAAGAGACATGCTCCCCCTGAGCTATTGCAGTAAATGTAGGAGACATTAGATAATCAAACAATACAAATCTCCCCCTAACAGGATGGACTCTTTTAGGTGGAAAACGAAATGACACCCAACTTATGTCTGATATATTCAAACAGTGTCTTGGCTAGGGGCTTGGTAAAGATGTCTGCAATTTGTTCTGAAGTGGGAATGTAATGGACCTAAACAATCTGATTGGTGACCTGCTCTCTCAGAAAATGATATTTTATGGGAATATGTTTTGTCTTGGAGTGGAGGACAGGATTTTTAGACACACTAATGGCACTTGTGTTATCACAATGAATTGGGATCGGTGCAATATATTTTACCTCTAAGTCTGCAAGTGTCTGAATCATCCATAATACCTATGTGCAACAGGTAGCAGCAGCAATGTACTCTACCTTTGTGGTTGATAAAGAAATGGAACCTTGCTTTTTACTAAGCTAGGCTACTAAGGAGTTACCGAAGAATAATGCTCCTCCACTGGTGCTTTTTATTTCATCAACAGAGTTTGCCCAATCTGCATCTGAATAAGCAGTCAACTGAAGACTTTGATTTTTGGGATACCACAGACCATAAGTCATTTTTTCTTTTAAGTACCTGAATATTCTTTTGACAGCTTGCAAATGACTCTATTTAGGTGCAGCCTGATATCTTCCTACCATTCCTACAACATGCATTATGTCTGGGCGAGATGTTGTGATGTACAACAGGCTTTCTATCATTGATCGATATGAGCTTTGATCAACATCAAGTGAATCATCATCCTTGCTTAATTTACATCCAGTTACCATAGGTGTACCCATAGGTTTAGCATCTTCCATTTGAAACCTTTTCAACATTTCTCTTAAATATTTTCCTTGAGAAATGAAAATCCCATCGGACCTCTGAGTAATTTGCAGACCAAGGAAAAATGACAGTTCTCCTATCATAGACATTTCAAATTCAG
>ML791220.1:253359-272762 GCA_009831015.1 Picea engelmannii
AGGGCCGAGTTATTGAGGGTTTCAGCCTTCTATTGGAGCGTGGCATTCTTCAGCTGGTGAGTTTGGCTTTCAGATCTGCTTGTATTGATCTTCATTTCTCATTCAGCCTTTGGAGGCATCTTTTGTATTAGCGGGAGCATTTTGTATCAGCTCTTATCTATTGTCTATCTTCTTGGCCATCTGTTGAGCATTCCAGATCGGCATCTTCATTGTAGCAGGTTTCTCTATTTTATGAATAAAGAAGAATTGAGATGTTTTGGCTTGTCTATNTTATTGCATATGGTTGAGGTATGTTCCATGGTTATCTCTTTTTGTTATTTGCTGCATACACACATATAAACACATCTAAAAGGTAGATCAACAAAGTGTTTGATGAAATACCTCACTCAGAAAAAGTTTTAAAAAGACACCAAAACAGTGATGATCCTTGCATAATGGCTTGGGATCATTATAGAATGCTTCATTATTCCCACCATATTGTCGACCTATCCCACCTTGGGAGTGGGAGATGATGATATTTCCCATAAATTCCACAACAAAGAGGGTAGATGCATGTGTGAATTGTGCGAAAGAATGTTTCTTATTAAATGCTCATCTCTTCCCTTGGATCCGATGATGCCACATGTTGACTAAATATGTTCTCATTTGCATGTGTAGTCAAGTTGAAAAGTGGGTAAAAAACTTAAGGAACATAAGATAAATGGGCATCCCCCATTTGTTTTAGGTTCATCCTTCTTCTAGATCCACTGCAGTGTTGGTGAGGTAGTCCAGTCTGCTATCAAATACATGAAGAACCCAATAGAAATTAGTGGCTTCAAAATTTTTAGCTGCTTCTTATGCTCATTGGATTAGCCTTCCAAGAGCAACACCTCTAGACGATATATTGTCTCTCACATGCCTTATAATGATAGTGGAGTCTTCTATTACCGTAAGTTTCTTTATTCCTCTTACATTGAGAATGGAAAATCCTTTAAGCAGTGTTAGGATTTCGGTATGGTTATCTATCGCCTTTCCTAACCCCATTTATAGTTAGGATTTCGGTATGGTTATCTATCGCCTTTCCTAACCCCATTTATAATTAGGATTTCGGTATGGTTATCTATCGCCTTTCCTAACCCCATTTATAGTTAATGTATCGCCTTTCCTAACCCCATTTATAGTTAATGTATCGCCTTTCCTAACCCCATTTATAGTTGATGTCTTGATTTCCTTTAGAATTAGAGAAGATCCATACACTTGCCCCCAACGTAGAGCTCCATATCAACTATGTACTTTGATAGGTTTAAATTTTAAGAAATTGTAAAATATTAAATTTTGTATAAATATATACCTAAGACAAAGGTGATATATGAAATATGAGATGTATGTGATTTACGAAGTTATATTCGACTTTGAAATGGAGAAAAAACTTTTGGAGTTTATGAAATATGAGATGTAGGGGATTTATGAAAATATATTCGACTTTGCTAAACTTTGGAGAGCAAGTTCTATCCAATAATCTACCAAGGTTAAAACTCTATGTAATTACAAAGTATTTTACTATAGAGATAGACCTATAGACCTTATTGTACATTTTGTTTGGATACTTTAAAATTTAAGAGATGTTTCAACGATTGAGGGTGGGTGAATTATTGAGTAGAAGTATTTTTGTTTAAGGATTGAGGTGGTTTGATGAGATGGTTGGGATGTAGGTTTTGCATTCTCTCCATTCGGGTTCAAATCCTTGATGAGATTTTGACTCGTTATGATAAGGTTAAAAGGGTAGTCGCCCCCATGTAAGTGTGTTTCTGGTCGTTTCAACCCTTGCTAGGTCATAAGTGTTTGTTAGGCATTAGATTGCATGTTGTTGGTACTGGCCTAGGGGTTATAATGACAACCAACCAGATTTGAACTTGGGTCTTGCCCAAATAATTCCTCTATTTTTTTTTAAAGAAGTATTTTTGTTTAATTAAAATGTCATGGGAGGAGTATTGTCCCTTTACAATCACTTGAGACTTGTAATTGTTTGTTCATGCTGTTAAAGGAATTGAATTTTAGTAAGTGGCTTATTTAGTAGTCAAAATTATTTAGGTGGCTTGTTTAGAATTTGTTTATGGAGGAATAGAATTTCAATAAGTGGTCTATTGTATCATTAAAATTATTCAAAACTTGTATTTGGTTTTAATTATTTATTTGCTTATTATCTAACATTTATATTTGGTCTTAATCACTTTTTTTTTTAGAGAAATTGTATATTGATAGGTGGTTTATTGTGTCATCAAGATCAATTTACCTGCATTTGGTTTAATAACTTATTTGTGTTTCTAGAGAAGTCGAACCTTAATAGGTGGCTTCTTGTTCCATCAAAATCACTAAGAATTTATTGTTGGCCTTACTTGCTTACTCATGTTCACAAAGGAATTGATTCTCGATAGGTGACTCATCATTATTTCAAAATCACTTAGGACTTGCACCTAATTCCAACTGTTTACTTGTGTTCTTACGCAAGACTTGCACTTGGTCACAATCACTTGCGATTTTAGAAAAGTTGTGCATTGAAAGGTGGCTTATTATCCCATCAAAATCAACTATGATTTGCACTTAGCCCCAACAACTTACTTGTGTCTTTAGAGGATTTGAGCATAGATAAATGGCCCATTACTCCATCAAAACCACATAGAACTTGCTTTTATCTTAATTGGTTAATCATGTTTATTGAAGAATGAAATCTCGATAAATGAACCATTATTCTATCTAAATCACTTAAAATTTGTGTCTAACTCTAACTACTTACTCATATTTATATAAAAATTAATTCTTAGTAAGTAATTCATTCTTTTGTCAAACAATGTAATTAACCTCAACAACACATTTGTATTTGTGGAAAAATTAAACTTTAATAAATAACTTGTAATTCCATTAAAATTACATAAGACTTATACTTAACTCCAATTATTTACTACATTTCTTAAAAAAAAAATAAAAACTTTGTTTAAAAGCTTGTTATTCAGTCAAACTCATCTAAAATTTGTATTCATATCTCAAAATGAATTTAATTTTGATAAATAAATTAATATCCCTTTATTTTTCATAAGAAAATCACAACTCATTTATTATATATATATTTTAGGATATTTTTTTTCAAAATAAAAATATATTTATAGTATATAAAAGTATTAGTTTAATTTTTTTTAATTATTAGTTAATTATTTAATTATTATAACAATATCTAAAATATTAAATTATTCTAAATTTATCTTAAATTAGGATTTATTTTAAATTAGGATTTATAAAGTATAATTTTTTATCATTAACTCTTAAATTAAATTAGGATTTATCAAACATCCAAAATATCAAGTTTTTTAAGATATAATTTTTATGAATTAATGCTTAATATAAAATGAAAAAAATAATACTCAATATAAAAATAAAATAATAAAAAAATAAAAAAATTTACACTTTCACAACAAATTTATAAAAATTACAACAATAAAATTTCATTTTCTTTTATTAAATACATTATTTTTATTAAAATTTCTCCTGAGTAGGAATATAGTATTTTTAAATACATTAATTTAGATTAGGTTTTATTAGTAGCTAAATCAAGCCTTATGATTTAGCAATCAAGCAGATAAGAATAGCTTGGCTATAAGATTCCGTGTATTTTGTCTCATATAAATGCATTCAGACTGAAATTTTCCATAGGCAAGCAGCTCAGAGCAGATTGCAAGCACAAGCCATGGCGCAGGCTGTAGCAGCGGGCAATACATGCTCTTCTTTCAGATTGCTTTCTCGTGGAGATTTAATCCCCAAGAGTTCCTCAGCAAAGTCCCATTCAACTCCCTTCAGTCTGTCTCTGCCGCGTCCACCCCTGAGGTATGTATTGATTATACATTTTTATTAAATCTGAGAGCATTTGTTTATTTCATGGGAACTGTAACCTACCTGCGAATGCACTGAGGCGGAGTGGCATCCGGATTCATTAAAATATAATACAAAGAAACCTAACTTGGGGTACACTATGAAGTGAAAGTGAACTTTACTCGCAAGAATGGGCGCCTGTGAAATGTTTTGACTCAACTACTCCGCTTTGGCCTGTTAAGTAAAAGCTGTAGTAGTGTTTGTATGGATGTTATTAGCTATGGTAAAAGTTACTCCAGTTTCGCTCTTTGGTTTCTCACAATTAGGTTCTTTATGTTAGGATAAACTTAAAAAAATACCGGAATTTCCTTAAACTAGGGCAAATCTGGGTTCAGTTTGTCAAACTCATCGCAGGATTGTCAATAGGTCTTGGTTTGATGGTGAAATGGGGGTGTTTCACACCTCCCACCACTGTTCGAAATTCCCAAATACACGTGCGCCCCTTGTCGGGCATCCCACTCGCGTAAGAATGCTGTTCTTTGTGGATGGGGTCAGGTGCAAGCCCTGTGTGAATTTGTCAAAAATAGATACCCCAGTCGTAGTGTGCAAGTCCTGTGTGAATTTGTCAAAAATAGATACCCCAGTCGTAGTGTCTCAGCCAAAGTGCTTTCGAGTGTGGATAATGTTGGGTATTCGTATTGTAAGCCAGCTATTCCTATTGTAAGCAGGCAACAATTCATTGTAATATTCCCATTGTAAGCAGGCAACAATTCAGTGTAACATTCCCATAATGTGGAAGGTATGCTCACTGCAGTTGTAATTTGGAAGCATCCTCGAAATATACAAACTCATAGAAGGATTCCTTAACGACAGATTGCTATGCAAAATCCCATTAGTGTTTTCTGGATATTTTAGTTTAACCTAGTTAATCCAAAGGTCGTTAACAAACTCAGAGCTGCTTTGCATATGTTCGTTTGGCAGTTCAATCAAAATAGGGCATTTTTGAAGAGATTAGATTAGAGCATCTGCAACGTCATTTGTTTAAGTACATCAATAATAAGTAGTTTAACAAAAAAGGACATTGCATTCAATTTAGTCAAATTTAACTGGAGTTAAATGTAATAGAGTTCTTAAACAGAATACTGTGTAAAGCAGCAAATACGTTACTAGTTTTTTTATTTAATATGAAGTCATTAAGTGTACAAGTAGAATCAACTCTTGTTCACCTTTGTTTTACTGCAAAGAATTTTTGGCTGTTGTTGAGTATTCAACTTTGGCATGTGAAGTGAAAACTAATAAATGATAATATTAATCCAATTTGAGCAATTTTAGATTCAACTCTTCTTCACCTTTGTTTTACTGCAAAGAATTTTTGGCTGTTGTTGAGTATTCGACTTTGGCACATGAAGTGAAGTGAACAATTTATGCCTGTGCTGCATCAAGATTCAGATATGAATGGCAGAAGCTAGAAGAAATCTGCAGCACTCAAAATCACATCTGTTTTCTCTATTAACTGAAAAGAAAGAAAACTACACAGCAATGGCTCAACCTGGATTGAATACCTCACTCCCACCCTTGCCTTTCTTTTATAGGAGAAGAAAGGCTAGGTTACAAAAATAGAACACACCAGTAGTGTGCCTAGGCTAAGAATGGACAAACCTTAAGCTGCCTAGGAAAGTTCGCCCTTCCTGTATGCAGTGATTCCTAGGATAGAGCGCCCCTTACCTTGGAGATTCTTCCCTAGCCATTTCTGGAACCCTTCTATGCAAGGCGTCTATTCTAAATAAGAACAGCTGCTAAAAATAACGCTTATACTAATTCTGGAAAATCAAACTCTAACACAGAAAAGCAATTCTAAGTATAGGAAAAGCTAAACATAACTCAGCAGCCTCTACAGATTGTGCATACATGCCTAACCTCTATCTCACTCTATCAGACTAAAGTGTCTTCTAGAGGTCAACCTCTTGCTGCGCTTCAGATCCACAGTCATCTCCGTCATGCACAGGAATTGATGACAAATCTGATCTGATGTGAATGCTGAAGCGTGCCATCATTGCTGTGGAACAGATTGAGCAACACCTATGTAAAAATCTTACACTCCCTCTTTGCAAGGAAAGTGTTCTCCATCAAGCCCAGTCTCTCCCTCAACATCTCAAGCTTTACCTTTGCTAGGGGCTTTGTCAAAATATCTGCAACTTGTGAATCTGAAGGAACATACTCAAGAACTGTTGAATTATTGTAACTTCGAAGAATATTCTACTTATATTTGAGTCATTATTGTATAGATCAAATCCCCTTTTGTGGATTGATCAAGTCGGGCCTTGTATAAGATCAAATCCCCTTTTTTGGATTGGTCAACATGTATTTGTATGGTGGTATTTGAAAGTCGGCCCCTAATAATTGTAAAGTGGTTTTAGCCATTTCTAGGAGAAGTCGGCTCACCAAGTGAAAAGTCACAACCCTAGCACCACCTTACAACTTGTATTTATATGTGAGGATGGTGTCTCATTTGAACACACTCATCACACTAGCTCTGTTGTGTGCAAGTCTTGGAGGAGTAACTGTTGCAACTGGGGGTGACGTCAAGGAGGGTTCTTAGTCTATGTCATTATATTTCTTGGTTAAGTGCTGCGCTACTCTTCCTAGTGAAGTAGTACATGAGGATCTTCTGTTCAGTCTTTGGTCTATCTATATTGAGGAAGTTTTGTTGGGTTTTCTCCCCCATGAGGGTTTCCCAGGATAATCTGTGTGTCTCTATTTTTTCTGTTATTGCCTCTCTTTCAGTGATCTTATTTATGCACCTAATGTGCTAAATGATTATAATAATAAAGAAGAATTGTCACTGCTAGCTGTATAAGTAAAATTTCAACATGGGATTAGAGTAGGCCTAAAAGAGACCAACTCACAGTTTATAAGAAGTAGCTAGCTTCAAGCTCACTCTCTCCAATATTCAGTTTTCAGTATTGCAGCTGCTGCAAAATTAGGGTTTCTGCATAAACCCTAAGTATGACGTTTTTCTTGTTTGAGGAGGACGTTGGAGAAAGTAACCACACCTAGGAACTCGCCCTAGGAGGGCGCATCTAGTCCCTGTATCAGAATTCTGAAATTTGAAGTTTGAGAAATTAAGGTTTCCTCATAAATCCCTAAGTTACAGTTGCAGTACTAGTTGCAGTTGCAATATCAGTTGTAGTTGCAGTGCCAGTTTCTTCGTACCGGTTTCTTTATGCCAGTTGCAACACCAGTTGCAGTACCAGTTGCAGTGAAAGTTTTTGTGAAGTGTTGAAATTGATTTTTGTTGTACAAGTGCACCTTACCCTAGCAAATCTTCAACTAACTTTAAGTTACAAGTTGAAGCGCCTTTGAAAGTTTTTAAGGGTTCGTCATTGCTTGCCACTGCTGTCGGATGGTGCCACTACCTGTCGATGCTGTCAGAGGTATGTACTTACATATGTTTAAAATTGTATCATTATTTTAAAGGGTACTTGCAGGAGAAAGGATCTTTTGTCTAAACAACAATCGTAGATCCAGAGGGATCTCATATCTAACACATTGAGAGGAACTGAGCACCCCATGTTTGATTACTTTGATATGCCTCTACTTGTATCCAGGTTGCATTTTGATCTATTGAAGTTATCATACTAACCATTGGTCAAAATTAAAGTCAGTATTAGATTGATTAAAGTTGAGATTATAGAGTTTATTCCCTAAGTTAGATTTCTGTCAAGATAGCATATTGTCTTAGTACATAGGACATGTTGAAGAAAATGCTTATTATCTTGAGTGAAGGAGACTTTGAAGAAAAGCAACACACTCATTCTTGAGGACAAGACTCTAGGTTCCAGGTTTGATTGATTAAATTGATAAGATTCAAATTTACACATATCGAGTTTGATAACTGCTAAACACTATAGTTGTGATAACAATCTTTGAAAAAGTTTTATTATTGAATACTTGGTAGCATGTGAGCACTATTGAGATAAATGCTTATAGTAATCATTTACTAGATATAACTAACATCTCCTCTAGGAGAAACTTCTTGTTTTGTTTCCAGGTTACCATGGAGGAATGATTGATCACAACACTAGAAGAGTGTTTCTCTCATTCCTTATTATTGTATTTCTTACTTTTTACCCTTGTTTCAGGCAGGTCACAAGTGATAGCTCTAAAGGAGCTAGTGTGACGATTGTTCTCACTATTGTTTTATTATTATTATAAAGAGTATTATTCTTGTCTGCTGTTTCTCCCTTGTTGTTCTTGTTCTGGGTAGGTCACAGGTGATAACCCTTAGGATGCTATAGTGACAGTTGCAGGAGGAAACATATTAGATGAGACATGGAGTAGACTATCCAAGTTATATAGATGACCATATACATCCATGTACCAAAGAAGATGAAGAAGAAGCTACTTTTGAGATACAAAGTATCTCATATGGAGATTGATTGTAAGGAGTAGAAGGCTCCAAAGATGACCGAACATTAGAATAAGTAGACTTGGTCAATGGATAATGAATCCACCTTGACAGGGAGCAGAATTCTTTTGAAGTCCGACTCAACTTTTCATATTAAGACTTGGTATTCAACACCAAGTATATCCTGTAGAGACTATGAAGTTTTTGTAGAGTCAGAAGAAATCAAGACTCAGAGTAAGCCTGATCTTAGAAAGGATCAGATGGGAAAAAGAGACATCTTCTAGGATTGGCAGACATATGCCATGAGTTGAGAAGACTAGATCGTAGCTTCAGAGACCTCTAGGAGACATGAAATCTTCTGAGAAGATTCCCTTGTTTCAATGGTAGAGGAGGAAGCCAGTCAGAAGGACTGGGATATGGATTTTACCTTGAGACCAGAAGGGAAGTCACTGGTGATTTCCAAGATTGATCTAGCAGATCAAGCATGTTGTAGGTAACAGTATAAAGATGTACAAAGCCTGATTTGTGTCCAGAGGATTCTCCCAGCAAGAGGGAGAAGACTATGACGAGACACTTGCTCCAGTAATCAGAAGAAGTATATACTATATATAGAACAAAGATGATTCATTAAAAGAAGCCGACACAATATGAGATTCAGAGGGAGCAGGTATGACAAATCCTGTATTTCAAATTGAGTTATCTCTAGTGACAGTTGCTGCAGTACATGAGTCGAGCCATGGAGACATGACTACAATAGAAGATTGAGTTACCTCCAGAGAAAGAAGATAAGTTACCCTCAGTATCAGTTATTGAGCCACTCTTAATTTCAGATGAAGTTGTTGCTGTGATAGAGTAGAGGAGTTACTTTCGGAGTTCAACAACCATAGTGTGAATGGAGCAGTCATTCTCAGCTTTAGAGCAGCTTCAGGTGCAGAGTCCCAGTCCCAGAGGAACAATTGCAGAGAGAGTAGAGGACATACTCTTAGGCAGTGAGACAAATAATGCTTTGCAGAAAGCACATAGAACCAACACATGATTATGCAGATTGAGTTGCAGCTGAGAACGTGTACCAGGTTGGTACAGTGTGATGTGAAAATTTGGTTTCGAAGTACAGGAGAGGAAGACTCATCTCCGCAAGTTGAAGCAAGCTCCAAGAGCTTGGTATGGCAGAGTTGACAATTTTCTGATTAGCTTGGGCTTTATTTACCAAGAGTAAAGTTGATTCTAATCTTTACTTCAAGGTTATGAATGATGAGTCAATTGTATTACTACTATACGTGGATGGCTTATTCTTGATAGGAGAAGAAAATCTCACCACAGATTGCAAAAGGAAGCTCGCTGCAGAATTTGAGATGAAAGACCTAGGTCCGATGCATTATTTCTTAGGTCTTGAAGTTTGGTAGAGCCCAAAGAAGATTTTCCTTAACCAAGGGAAGTATGCAGTTGAAATGCTGAAGAAGTTTGACATGTTGGAATGTAAAGCCATGGCCACACCCATGGAGACTAATTTGAAGCTTCTGGTTGATACTTCGTCAGAGTTAGTTGATGCTACTTTATATATATAAATCATTGGTTCGTTGATGTATTTGGCGAATACCAGGCTAGATATATGCTTTGCTGTGAACACCTTAAGTTAGTATCTGGTGGAGCCCAGACCTGTTCACCTTGTAGCTGCAAAGCATGTGATGATATACCTTAAGGGTACGTTGGATTATGGTCTCTGTTATACTGTAGATCATGACTTCAGATTGTATGGCTATACTGATTCAGATTGGGATTGAAGTGCTTCACACAAAAAAGGCACTTCAGGATGTCGTTTCAGTTTGGGGTCAGCCATGACTTTGTGGCAAAGCAGGAAGCAATCCAATATTTCTCTCAGTACGACAGAAGCAGAGTACATTGCAGCATGCTCCGCTAGTTGTGAAGCCATATGGCTTCGGAAGTCGTTGATAGGTCTGTTCGATCTGGAGATGGAAGCTACCATGATTCTATGCGATAACCATAGTTGCATAAAGATGATAGAGAACCCAGTGTTCCACGATAAGACGAAGCACATAGAGATACGATATCACTACATTTGTGACATGGTGAAGAAGAGAGCTGTAAAGCTCCAATATGTTGGCATAGATGAGCAGGTTGCAAATGTGTTGACTAAGCCTCTGTCTTGTGTGAAGTTTGAGTACTTTCGAGAAAAGCTTGGTGTAGTCCGAAAGGGGGAGTGATGATGATGATACTATGTTATCCTGACTAATAACGGGTAGCTCAGTTAGGATTTTATATCCTAGGGGATTGATCATCCCTGGGCAGATCCTGAAGGTCCGGTAAGGACGGTCTGTCAGAGTACCTGTGCATGTATATGCTAGCTGTGGTTAGTAGTGGTAGCTCAGTTTGGATTTTATATCCTACAGAATCTTATTATTCCTGGGCAGATCCCAAAGGTCCGGTAAGGACGGTCTGTCAGAGTACCACGTGGTAGCTTGTTAGGATTTTATATCCTAGGGAATATTATGATTCCTGGGCAGATCCCGAAGGTCCCGTAAGGACGATCTGTCAGAGTACAATAGATTTTGTTGATGCACTTGCCTCATTCTGTTGCCACATATTGATGTTGATGTTTCAACTTCGTGCTGATGATGTTGATATTCCAACTTCATGTTGTTGATGATGTTGTTGTTCCAGCTTTGTGTTGTTGTTGATGATGATGTTATTCCAACTTCGTGTTGTTGATGTTGATGTTCCCGCTTTATGCTGTTGATGATGATGATGTTACTCCAGCTCCGTGTTGCAGATGATGATGATGTTCAGTTTCTACTGGTGTTGATTGTAATACCCATGTTTCCCTCATTTTGTAAATATAACTATAACTGGCCAAGAGACTATGGCGAACTAAATGTGTGAATGTTTGATTTGATGAACCTTTGTATAAAAGGGTCAATGTATGAATTTTCTGTTATTAATAGAATTTGAATTTGAATATGTGTTGCACAACTGCTGAAAGGGGGGGAAGTTTGCCAAGATAGACCATGGATGCTATGAGAGAGATGGTGAAGGGAAACCAAGTATGGTTGAGATGACCCTCACCTGACCAGTACCTACTGGGCGTAATTGCTCAACAATCCTCTGACCCAGAAATGAGCTACCAGTCAGGCTGGTAGCTGGAAGGCCATCCTCAAGAGTTAATGAGGAGATGGGGCAGGGTACCCATCTATAAGGCTTCCAGCCTTGACCACGAATTGTGATTCGGACCCACGCAACCTTGCTGAGGAAGGCAAGAAATGAGGTAATTCGGGGACAGAGACAGACCTGCGATATAACAGAGTAGAGAAAACACTCTCTCGAGAAGGGTAGTGAACAAACTTCGTTTCTGAAGTTGAGAGGAAAAGCTGAGCAGTAAGCTCGATTTGGCTGTAAGAAGCCATGGGCAGGGTTTCGCTACAAGCTGATAAATGAGGCTAACAAGTGACTGAGGAAGTACTCGTGCAAACCTCCTTGCTTGGAGTAGAGAAAACCAGACACCCAGTTCCTATGGGAGAAGGAGAGTAACCTTCGTCCTTGACTGTTGTGGAGCAAAGAGAGAATCTCTCTTAGAGCATCATGGTCTAGCTTGGGGGTGGCCAGTGTTAAATCCAGTAGGAGTGGCTGTGCCTATGGTTGGGACGAAACAAGCACCCCTTTCAGCAGTTGCTTCACATTTTCCAGTTCTGATAAGTATTTTCATACTCTGTGTATTATATTGGATGTGATGATGAAATGTTTGTATTTATGATTTGGTCTCTCAGTATTTGAACAGTTATTAGAAATGTTCTTTGATTTCTGTAAATTGTTATATCTATGTGATCTTGGACTTATCTCAGTTTAACTGTTAGAGAGTCATGGGGCGTGAGTCCGCAGGAGAGTCGGGGTAGGATCGACTGAAATGTCTAAGTCCTGCAAACCTTGTGAAGTTTACTTAGCGGGAATGTTAAGTCTGAATTCTGTGGGAGAAGGCGTTTTTCCCTTAGGTCATTCATCCATCTGACCAAGGGCTCATCCCGTGTTCTTAACTCCTTTGCTGCAAAAAGGGATTTGCGCTTAGCCCCTAAATTTTCCCAAAGGACCCATATGACTAGGGCCTAGGAACCCTGTGCTAGTCCGAAAGGAGATAGCTCATTCGGCTTCGGGACTTCACAGTCCTCGAAAGTAGCTGAAGGTCTAAGTTGTGAATCGACGTGGATCGTCGATCTGGGGATCCAGTATGGATCGCTCTCAACCGTTAGATCGAACATAGGAGGGGAGGCGTTAAGCGCTTTGGCGAAGTCTTACTTCGGGAGATTTGGAAAGGTCTAGCGCCAAAACTCCCGAACGCCGGAGTCGCGGAGTAAATCTGGATCGTTGAATTGGAGGGACACGTGTCCATAGATCCATGGTTATCCGGGACTCCGGGTATTCGACGACTTGGAAACGCACGAGGTTTCCCCAGAGGTCGACAAGCTGGAGTAAATCCTGACCGTAGGCGTTAGGTACACGTGGCGAGATTATGGGACTTCGGGGATTAGGATACAGGCATGTTCGACGTCGAACGCCGAAGCCCCCTTTTTAACCCTAGATCTCGGCGGAGGGTGTGGATCGTTGATCCCCTCTGGTGTTCGGTGATCTGAGAATTTGACAACACCGTTAGAACTCCCAAAGTCCGAGAACGTCCGAAGTGCTGAAACCTTTGCTAACACAGACTCTGAGCTCCCGATTTTTAGCCCGAGGTCACGAGGAAGACCTCGCTAGCTGGGTAAAGCGCACAGCGAGAGATTTGAGTTTCGGGGAAGCTGTTTAAGAGGGTTTTGCTTAAGTAAGGGACTGGAAATGAACCAGGGAAAGCGAAACTTTGATGCCCCATCCCTAGAAAAGGCTATTTAGGGGTTTGGGTGTGTTACAAATTGGTATCAGAGCATGGCAACAACACTTGGCCTGCTTGGGTTCATGCACGATTCACATAAAAATATTATTAGAGAACTTATGGGGTAACACCCTACCTTACCCCTTCTACTGATTGATAGATGTTTTGGAAGTCTGCACTGGAGGTGGCTAATGTTTCCAAATAAAGAACTGACTTCACCTTGCAACGATATGTGTTGTTCATGAATGGGTAGATTAGTAACTAACGAAAAATGTTTTATCTGGACTCAAGCAGTTAGTGAACAACAGGAGAACTACAACGTAAAGGACGGTGACACATCAGGAGTTGGGGGAGAGCACCCCACAATAGAAAGGAAGAATTTGATGAAAGGAGGGTGGTGGAAACCCCTCCAAATTTGGCAGAAACTGTAAGAAACCTCATGGCAGAATTGCAGAGTTATAAGGCTGACAATGAAAGGCTGATCAAGGAGCAGGAAAAACAGAGAGAAATTAATGCAGTCCTACTGCAAAGTCTATCAGATATACAAAGGCAACTGCAACATGGTCCAGCTGCCAGTCATGTGGACATGCATCATACTAACCTGAGATACAAAAGCATGGTCCTGAAAGTGGCCACACCAGGAGGAGCACCTCAAAGAAGGCCCAACATGGAGCCAAGAGACATTCAATGGATGATTCCTCTGGTGAGGACACTGACAACTCCAAGGAATCTTCTAGTGGCAAAACTGGTTCCCATTCTCAGACATGAGGAAAGAAGAGGAAACATTCCAAGAGTTGTGATCCTGAAGAATTCAAGAAAGCCAAACCACCCACCTTCGATGGAGAGATTAAGAAGGGGGAAGAAGCAGAAGTTTGGCTACTTGACTTGAAGAAGTACATCAAAGTCCATGACTACTTTGAAAACTTAAAGTCTTAGATAGCCATTTTCAACCTGAATGGGAAAGCTTCCATTTGGTGGGAAGACCTTAGGAATGTGAAAGGAGTCCATGAGAAGGACTTGTCATGGAAACAATTTGAGAAATACTTCAAGAAAAAGTACCTGTCAGAAAAGTACTTTGATGGGAAGACCAAGGAGTTCTATGAACTCAAGCTGGGACAACTCACCATAGATGAGTATATCAACAAATTTCTCGAGCTGATGAGGTATGTGCCCTACATAAAAGATGAAAGGTAAAGATGCAACGATTTATTAGTGGCTTACCTCAGTCCTACAAGGACATAATTGAATTTGACGAGCCAAAGACCTTAGAAGATACTATTCGAAAAGCAAGGTATTGCTATGAGCAATTCAAGAGTAAGACATAACCCCGTGAAGACTGGAAGAAGAAAAACAATTCGGAATTCAAGAAGAAGGGGTTTAATTCTTTGAGATTTAAGAGCCCTAGTAAGAGCTCTAGAATGAGCCTTCCTGCTAGAAGTGTGTATCAACAAAATTTTCCATCCCAGAGTCGAAATAAACCATTAAGAGCAACTCCAAGTAAGACTGAGAACACGAAGAGAGAAACCTTGAAATATTGGGGTTGTGGAGAGGAACATCTGCTGAGGGATTGTCCGCATAGGCAACAAAACCCTGGGAGGGTCTACAACGTCCAAGAGGCTACCACAATCAATGATGTGGCTAGGAGCCTGCCACAAATTTATGCAGCCTTGGATAATAGACAAGCTGACCACCAAGATTCAATGGTGGAGATGGAAGGTACGATTGCCAACCATCCTGTTTCCATTTTAATTGACCCTTGTTCTAATTTGAGTTATGCTGCCCCTCAAACTGTTGAGAAATGTAAATTGCACCAAGTTAAACATGTTGAATCATGGCTTGTACATCTAGCCACTGGAACCAAAAGAAGTAACATAGGTCATACCAACATGCCAATTTGTCATGAGTGGGTTGCCCACCCAAGCAAACCTAAACATACTCCCTCTAGGATCTTATGACTTGCTGATTGGCATGGACTGGTTGGCTGCCCACAAAACCAAGTTGAACTGTTACAATAAAACTTTAGAGTGTGAGAATGAAGAAGGAAGGAGGGTAACCCTACAAGGGATTCAAAAGCCTGTCTCAGTGAGGCAAATATCAACCCTCCAAGTGAAGAAGTATTGTAGAAAGGGATATCCCTTGTATGCAATACATGTATTGAACTTTGTTGAGAATGACAAACCCAGCCTAGAGAACCATCCCATATTAAAAGAATATAAAGATGTATTCCCAGAAGAGGTACCGGGTCTACCTCCAAGAAGTGATATTGATTTTTCAATAGAACTTGTACCTCGAGCAGTGCCAATGTCTAGAACACCCTATAGAATAAGTACACCAGAGCTAGTTGAACTCAAATTACAGCTGAAGGAGATGTGGGACAAAGGCTACATTTGACCTAGTGTGTCCCCATGGGGAGCACCGACCTTGTTTGTGAAAAAGAAAGATGGCACACGCAAACTGTGCATAGATTATAAACAACTCAATAAGATGACCATCAGGAACAAGTATCCCTTGTCGAGGATCAATGGCTTGTTTGACCAATTAAGGGGTGCTACAATCTTCTCCAAGATTGACTTGAGGTTTGGATACCATCAGGTCCGAATCAAAGATGAAGACATCCACAAGACAACCTTTAGGACAAGATATGGCCACTATGAATTTGTGGTGGTGCCATTTGGGCTTACCAATGCACCAACCACTTTTATGTGCTTAGTGAATAACGTATTCAGAAAGTTCTTGGATAGATTTGTGTTGGTCTTCATCGATGATATCCTAATCTATTCCAAGAATAGGGAAGAGCATGAAGAACATCTCAAGCTTGTACTCCAAGTACTAAGAGAGCATCGGCTCTATGCTAAGCTCAGTAAGTGTGACTTCTTCCAGAAACAAGTCCACTACTTAGGCCATGTTATTTTTGAGGAGGGAGTAGCAATTGACCCTGACAAGATTAAAGCCATCATGGATTGGCCTACCCCAAAGGATGTATCTGATATCAGATCCTTTATGGGTCTGGCAGGATACTATAGGAGATTCATAAAAGGGTTCTCCAAGATTGGTTGCCCAATCACCTCCCTTCAGAAAAAGGGGGTTAAATTCATTTGGACATCAGAATGTGAGGACAGATTTCAAGAGCTAAAATACCTTCTAACCAATGCACCTGTGCTGAAGATTGCAAATCCAAACAAAAATTTCCTTGTGTGTACAAATGCCTGCAAGGAAGGTTTCGGAGGAGTCCTTATGCAAGAAGGACATGTCATTTGCTACGAATCCAAAAAATTGAATGGGCATGAAGTAAATTATGTGACTCATGATATGGAATTGGCTGCCATAGTGCATGCTCTGAAAATGTGGAGGCATTACCACTTAGGTAGAAGATTTGTACCTATGACAGACCATAGTGGGTCGAGGTATTTGTTTGACCAACCTAAACTTAATGTGAGACAAGCTAGGTGGATGACTCTCCTTAGTGAGTTTGATTTTGAAATCAAACATATCAAAGGAAAGGAGAATATGGTGGCTGATGCCCTTAGTAGAAGTATGAAAGTAGTTCACTTGGCAGTTGTAAGCGCCAGTGAATTAGACATCAAAGAGAGGGTCAAAACAACACAAGAGACAGATGCATTTTTCAAGACCATGACATCATACCTAAAGTAAGAGCCCACAGGGATGAAGTATGAAGGTTATCAGGTGCTTAATGAAATGATGACCTGCTAACTTACAAGGGCAGATTATACATTCCAAGTGACGACTTGAAGAGGTTCATAATGGATGAACTACACAAAAGACCATATACTGGTCATCCTGGTTATCAGGAAATGATCATGACCACTAGGAAACTATTCTATAGGCATGGAATGAAAAAGGACATAGCTGATTACTTAGCTAAGTGTCTAGAATGTCAGCAAGTCAAGGCAAAGCACCGACACCCAACAGGGCTATTGCAGACCCTACCAATTCCCGATTGGAAATGGGAAACCATCTCCATGGATTTCATCACAGGATTACCAAGATCAACCAAACAGAACGATGCCATAATGGTAGTTGTGGACAAACTGAGCAAAGCTGCTCACTTCATGCCTGTCAAGTCAACCTGCAAGGCAATAGATATTGCCAACATCTTCATGAAAGAGATATTCAGACTGCATGGCATGCCTAAGGAGATTATATTTGACAGAGATACAAAGTTTACTTCAAACTTTTGGAAATCTCTATTTGTTGGTTCTGAAACAAAATTACTCTTTAGTACAGCCTATCACCCTCAAATTGATGGGTAGACAGAGAGGGTAAACCAAGTATTATAAGACATGCTGAGGATGCATGTAATGCATCAACCTAAGAAATGGGAGGACTACCTACCACTGGTAGAATTTACTTACAACAATGGCTATCAAGAGTCATTAAAAATGAGTCCTTTTGAAGCCCTCTATGGAAGGCAATGCAACATTCCAATCAGCTGGAACAACCCAGTAGATAGAGTTACAATCGGGTCGGATATGCTAAAGGAAATGGAACAACAAGTGATTCAGATCAGGCAAAATCTGAAAATAGCCCAGGATAGACAAAAGAGCTATGCAGACTTGAAAAGGACTCCTAGAGAGTTCAAAGCAGGGGATCATGTGTATCTCCGAGTTAGACCTAGGAGGAGCTCCTTGAGGATGGGAGCTTGTGCCAAGCTGGCACCTCGGTATTGTGGACCCTTTGAAGTTTTGGATAGAGTGGGACCAGTAGCCTATCGTCTAACACTTCTTCCCACAGTGAAGGCACATAATGTTTTCCATGTTTCTTTATTAAAGAAGTATGTACATGATTCTAATCATATTATTGACTGATGTGTGATTCAGGTGGAACCCGAGGGAGAATTCCTGCCAGAACCCCAATGCATAATAGACGGGAAGGAAACCCTATTTAGGGACTGAACCATTGCACAAGTCAAGGTGCCGTGGAAACACTTTGGCCCAGATGAGGCTACATGGGAAATGGAGGATGCCATGAGACATGCATATCCATTTTTGTAATACTTCTGTACATACAAAACACACTGACAAATAGAACATCGAGGGCGATGTTCCTTTAAGGGGGAGGGGATTGTAATACCCCTGTTTCCCCCAGTTTGTAAATATAACTATAACTGGCCAAGAGACTATGGCGAACTAAATATGTGTGAATGTTTGATTTGATGAACCTTTGTATAAAAGGGTCAATGTATGAATTTTATGTTATTAATAGAATTTGAATTTGAATATGTGTTGCACAACTGCTGAAAGGGGGGGAAGTTTGCCAAGATAGACCATGGATGCTATGAGAGAGATGGTGAAGGGAAACCAAGTATGGTTGAGATGACCCTCACCTGACCATTACCTACTGGGTGTAATTGCTCAACAGTCCTTTGACCCAGAAATGAATTATCAGTCAGTTTGGTAGCTAGAAGGCCATCCTCAAGAGTTAATGAGGAGATGGGCTAAGGTACCCATCTGTAAGGCTTCCAGGCCTGACCACGAATTGGGATTCAGACCCACGCAACCTTGTCGAGGAAGGCAAGAAATGAGGTAATTCGGGGACAGAGACAGACCTGCGATATAACAGAGTAGAGAAAACATTCTCTCGAGAAGGGTAGTGAACAGACTTTGATTTTGAAGTTGAGAGGAAAAGCTGAGCAGTAAGCTCGATCTGGCGGTAAGAAGCCATGGGAAGGGTTTCGCTACAAGCTGATAAATGAGGCTGACGATGTTGATATTATGGGAGCTGTGGGAGGTATTTACCTCCACGTGTAAACCTAACGAGAATATAATATTCCGGGAAGCAAGATGAAACCCTAATGAGTTGGCTAATAACCCTAGAAGATAAGTCGACTCAAGAGGATAATTTGTATTAGGTTATTAGCCTCCAAGAGAAGAAGTCGGTTAGAAGAACTATTATATACTAAGTAAATAGGCACCCAGAATGAGAAGTAGGCCCAGGCAGTTAGCTAGAATTAGTATAAATACAGGAGGCCAGTCTTCATCCTGGCAGGCATTCTTAGAACTGCATAGCTCACTTGTGTGCAAGTTTGGAGGAGAAGCTGTCGTTGCAGCTGCTGCAGCCAACATATTACGTTTTGGCTTGGACTATCTCTTGGTTATGGTTTGGACTATCTGATCAACGCTTGTTTGGTGCGCTATCCTTGGAGAAAGGTGCGCTACCCTTTGTTTGGCTATCTAGCCTAGGGTTTGCTTTCGGAGTGATTCTCTGTCAAGGTTAAGGTGCTCGGAGGGTGGCTTCGGCCTATGGTTGGGTGACAATAGTGATATT
>ML791220.1:273818-317662 GCA_009831015.1 Picea engelmannii
AAGAATCAAGGATCAGTGCAAAAGAGAAACCCCAAAAGAAGTACGATGATCAAGCCTTCACAACAAGGTTCAAGGATTTCAGGAACAAAAAGAAGTTTGGCTCCAGGAAGAAAACAAATCAAGAGAAAGATATGTCAAGGATAAAATGCTTCAATTGTCAAAAGTATGGTCACTACATGAATCATTGTCCCGAGTTAAAGAAAAGGAAGGAAACACACGAAGCATCAGTTGCCGAAGAAAGGGAACCCTCAAAGAAAACCAAGCAGGACAAAACAAACTTCTTTTTCTAAGACAAGGTAACAATACTCTTCATAGTTCTTGTACATACCATGTTTTCGGTACATATCTTGCATATCTATGTTTTAGAAGATAATATGTTCAACGAGAAACTATGCTTATGGAAGACCAACAAGATAAGGACTTCTATCACTATGACTATAAGACAAGCTGCAAGATAAGTCGAAATCAGAAAGAAACGTAGAAGTAAAAGCCAGAAAGAAGTTAGCAATCAAGAGGAAATTGGAAAAAGATTTGTAACACTTTGCAAAAGGCAATAAGGATGCAGACGGAAGCGTGGACTCTCCTAGATGGAGGGAGCCGATTATATATTACCAAAAGAAGAGCATGCATTCATACATGAAGCAAGGATTAGGAAGGAGCTAATCCTATGATCCATTAAAGGTGATAAAGTATATATCCATGATAGTAGCCATGAAAAGCAGTACATGTTCAATTTGACCTTAGAAGAAGTCTTCTTCGAAAAGAAGCCTTAAAGCATCCCTGGTTATCCATCCACATCCATGATCCTACTATGAAAGGAAGAAGTTGGAATCTTCAGAGCATGGAATCTATAGAAAATTCTATGGACCCAAGATCTAAAGAGAAACATGAGGAAGAACATGAAGATTCCAAGAAAGAAAGAAAAGCCAGAACAACCAATCATTGTATCGAGAATCACAAGATTACTAGCCTGATATGAACTCACTAAAAGCAATCATGCAGAGGTACTGAAAGTTGTGATGAAGAACAATGTATGAAAGACTTATGAATGTAAGCATTGCGAGATCTAGAACTAGAGGTTATCCCAGATGGAGGGAGAAGACTATGATGATTACTTGTTCCAGTAAACCAGATATATCTCTACATGAGCCATTATATTGTCCACAATATCCATAGGTTGGAATTGACATCAGATGAATTCAAAGACTGTTCTCCAGAATAATTGAACAGAGGGCGTATGTAGAGCAACCTCAAGGCTTTGAGGTATACCAGAAAGAGACCCTTGTATGCAGATGGAAGAAGACAACTTGGTGGAGAACGTCCAATGCACAGCAAAAGCGTGGTGAAGACTTTCTATAACAGAGATATTGTATCTTAATGATTACTCAGAAGATCAGGATGATGGATTGCCAATCCATGCCAAAGATCTCATGATGACAGAAGAAGTGCCACATGGATATGTTCCAATTTGAGCCTTGCCACGATGTTATGAGCTAATGGGGAACAAAAGATGAATCCAATAATGACACACTATATTGATCAATAGCTATATGAAGCCTTCAGAGAAAACCAGTGTTCCAGAAAGACCAAAGTACTTTGAGATCAAGCATTACATTCTCCATGATGAAGTCCACAAAAGAGAAGTGGTTCTCCAACATATATATATATATCCACAGATGAGTAGATAAGCAGACATTTTGGTAAAGCCTTTGTCAAAGATAAAAGACTTTGCATACTCAAGCTAGAGCTCGTGGAGACCACTTCCCTATTGAAAAAGGAAGAGATGACTCCCAGGTTGGGAGGGAACACTGATGTGTTTTTGATTTATGGACAGTCATTTTTCAGTTCGAAAAATGGTCCAGGATGAGCAATTCCTTTCAGAAAGTGGTTTGAGATTTCCGACGGACAGGCATTTTTCAGTTCAAAAAATGGTCCAGATTGAATGGTCATTTTTGTAATGAAAATGGTTCGATGGATTGCTGATGTACCATAGACAACGATTTCCCATTGTGGTTAACATGGGGAATGGTCTAGGACAGTCTCTCTTCTTGATGGTTAGTCAAGAAGACTGGTCCACCTCGCTGGACAATCAATCTTTCGAAGCTCACAGTTGTGAACAGTTTCGAAGAATGGTCCATTTTGGAGTTTGGTGCAGGACAGTCATTTCCTTAGGAAATGGTCCGGACAGTCATTCCCTAGGGCAGATTCATTCTCTCCAGGTTGCACTTTGTTTAGTGTCGGAGGAATGGCCCAGATAGGTGAATTGTCCAGGTTCAACAATCAAGACATGCATTCCTTAGGGCAAACTCATTCTCTCCATCTTACACTTTGTTAAATGTTGGAGGAATGGCCCAGGGTGGGGAATGGTCTAGGCTCAAAAATTAGGACAGTTATTCTTCCTTGCTTGAGACGAACAGTCCAGATAGCTCATCATTGATGTTTGACCTTCCGAGGGCAGACACTCTTCCAGATCTCATAGATGTGAGTGGAAGAATGGCCCAGATGATTCAGTTTATATCATAACATTGTTTTTGTGCAGGTTGATATCGGATGATTGTTATGAAGACTGTATGTCTCTAGACAGTAGATGTATACTACTGTGGTGGATGTTTTCCACTGTTTGTGACTATACGTCATTGATCAAGTACCTGTGTGCTACTTGGTGTGGTAGTGTACCACTGGATTGTAGTTGTGTACTACTATGGATAGACACAATTGTGTTCTATTGAATGATATTGTTCTGATTGCCTTGAAGACTATCAACAGTGTTGGAAATGATTATCAGCTAGATGGATGATCAATGGATAGAGATTTCCCAGACGGAAAATGGTTCAGGACATTTCTTCTTCTAGGACATATGTTCAGATTAGAAGAATGGCTCTTGTGTCACTCTGTGGAGTGAGTGACTTATCCGACATCATGTTTAATTACTCAGATGGAGTATGGTTTCGAGAGATGATGCAACTGATGACACTGATGGTGATGATGGTGCTCATGATCTAGTCATGAGATAGTCTATACAACTATGTTGATGCTACCGGGTGAATGGTATGTTTGTGCTCAAGACCATTACCTGTAATACCTCCCTAGCTAGGAGTGAGTGTTGATATTATGGTAGCCGCGAGAGGTATTTACCTCCATGTGTAAACTTAACGAGAATAGAATATTTCGGGAAGCAAGATGAAACCCTAATGAGTTGGCTAATAACCCTAGAAGACAAGTCAGCTCAAGAGGATAATTTGTGTTAGGTTATTAGCCTTCAAGAGAAGAAGTCGGCCAGAAGAACTATTATATACTAAGTAAATAGGCACCATGAATGAGAAGTCGGCCCAGGCAGTTAGCCAGAATTAGTATATAGGAGGCTAGTCTTCATTCTGGCAGGCATTCTCACAATTGTAGAGCTCACTTGTGCGCACTGCAGTTAGCCAGTTTGTGCGCAAGTTTGGAGGGGAAGCTGTTGTTGCAGCTGCTGCAACTAGCAGATTACGTTTTGGCTTGGACTATCTCTTGGTTATGGTTTGGACTATCTGATCAGCTCTTGTTTGGTGCGCTATCCTTGGAGAAAGGTGTACTACCCTTTGTTTGGCTATCTAGCCTAGGGTTTGCTTTTGGAGTGATTCTCTGTCAAGGTTAAGGTGCTTGGAGGGTGGCTTCAGGCTATGGTTGGGTGACAATAGTGATATTGTCTATAGTAAAATGAGCACATCCATCATATTCTAATAGACGAGTGATTGAGGAAGTACTCGTGCAGACCTCCTTGCTTGGAGTAGAGAAAACCAGACACCCAGTTCCTGTGGGAGAAGGAGAGTAACCTTCGTCCCTAACTATTGTGGAGCAAAGAGAAAGAATCTCTCTTAGAGCATCTTGGTTTAGCTTGGGGGTGGCCAGTGGTAAATCCAGTAGGAGTGGCTGTGCCTATGGTTGGGAGGAAACATGCACCCCTTTCAACAATTGCTTCACATTTTCCAGTTCTGATAAGTATTTTCATAATCTGTGTATTATATTGGATGTGATGATGAAATGTTTGTATTTATGATCCGGTCTCTCATTAGTTGAACAATTATTAGAAATGCTCTTTGATTTCTGTAAACTGTTATTTCTATGTGATCTTGGACTTATCTCAGTTTAACTGTTAAAGAGTCATGGGACGTGAGTCCAAAGGAGAGTCGTGATAGGATCGACTTAAATGTCTAAGTACTGCAAACCCTATGAAGTTTACTTAGCGGAAATGTTAAAGTCTGAATTCTGTGGGAGAAGGGCGTTTTTCCCTTAGGACATTCATCCATCTGACCAAGGGCTCATGCCTGTGTTCTTAACTCCTTTGCTGCAAAAAGGGATTTGCGCTTAGCTCGTAAGTTTTTCTAAAGGACGCATATGACCGGGGCCTAGAAACCCTCCGCTAGTCCGAAAGGAGCTAGCTCAGTGGGCTTCGGGACTTTGCAACTTGTGACTTCACAGTCCTCGAAAGTAGCTGAAGGCCGAAGTCGCGAATTGATGAGGACCGTCGATCTAGGGATCCAGTATGGATCGCTCTCAGCCTTTAGATTGGACATAGGGTGTGGATCCTAACCCTAGATCTCAGCGCAGGGTGTGGATCGTTGATCCCCTCCGGTGTTCGGTGATCGGAGAATTTGACCACACTGTTAAAACTCTCGAAGTCCGGGAAGTTCCGAAGTGCCGAAACCTTTACTAACGCACACTCTGAGCTCCTGATTTTCAGCCCGAGGTCACGAGGAAGACTCCGCTAGCTGGTTCAAGCGCACAGTCAGAGATGTGAGATTCGAGGAAACTGTTTAAGAGGGTTTTGCATAAGTAAGGGACCCAAAATTAACTAGGGAAAGCAAAAATTTGATGCCCCATCCCTAGAAAAGGCTATTTAGGGGTTGGGTGTGTTACATTGATGATGAGAAAAACTTTCGATGACCTATAGATATTACTGACAGTGTTCCAGATGTTGATGACGATGTCCCCTCTTCTTGATGATGTATTGAGTCCAGTCAGTTGTTATTAATATTGTCATTAGAATACCCTTCTTGTTAAGGGAGAGTGTTGAATTATTGTAACTTTGAAGAATATTCTCTTATATTTGAGTCATTATTGTATAGATCAAATCCCCTTTTGTGGATTGATCAAGTCGGGCCTTGTATAAGATCAAATCCCCTTTTGTGGATTGGTGTACATGTATTTGTATGGTGGTATTTGTAAAGTCAACCCTTAGTAGTCGTAAAGTGGTTTTAGCCATTTCTAGGAGAAGTCAACTCTGCCAAGTGAAGAGTCACAACCCTAGCACCACCTCACAACTTGTATTTATATGTGAGGATGGTGTCTCATTTGAACACACTCATCACACTAGCTCTGTAGTGTGCAAGTCTTGGAGGAGTAGCTGCTGCAGCTGGGGGTGACGTCAAGGAGGGTTCTTGGTCTATGTCTTGGTATTTCTTGGTTAAATGGTGTGCTACTCTTCCTAGTGAAGGAGTACAGGAGGATATTCTGTTTAGTCTTTGGTGTATCTATATTGAGGAAGTTTTGCTAGGTTTTCTCCTCCATTATGGTTTCCCAGGATAATTTGTGTCTATTGTTTTTGTGATTGCCTCTCTTTCAATGATCTTATTTATGCAACTAATGTGCTAAATGATTATAATAATAAAGAAGAATTGTAACTGCTAGCCGTGTAAGTAAAACTTCAATAAGAACTAGTGCTTCCTTCCGAACTCTCTCTCTGAGGAAATGGTACAGATATCAATGTGCTTGGAGCGATCAAGAAATACTGGATTCTCATATTGCCTGATGCAACTTTGATTACACAATACACAACTGTAGGCCTCGACATCTAATCAGTTGACTTTGCTATCAACTTGTGAAGCCAGATGGCTTCACAACTAGCAAAATTTGGTGGCATATACTTTGGCTCTGTCGAATTGAGTCCCACCGCTACCTGCTTCCTGCTGAACTAGGACGTTATACCTGAACCCAAATTGAAACATCAACATGAAATACTTCACATCACCTACATCTCCTGTCCAGTCATAATCAACAAAACCATGCAGCACCAACTCACCATCTCCCACATACCTCAGACTATAATGAACTGTTCCCTTAAAGTATCGAACAAATATCAAGTCTGTAAATTGTTATATCTATGTGATCTTGGACTTATCTTAGTTTAAGTGTTAAAGAGTCATGGGACGTGAGTCCGTAGGAGAGTCGGGGTAGGATCGGCTGAAATGTCTAAGTCCTGCAAGCCCTATGAAGTTTACTCGGTGGAAATGTTAAGTCTGAATTCTGTGGGACAAGGGCGTTTTTCCGTTAGGACATTCATCCATCTGATCAAGGGCTCATGCCTGTGTTCTTAACTCCTTTGCTGCAAAAAGGGATTTGTGCTTAGCCCCTAAGTTTTTCCAAAGGTCGCATATGACCGGGTTCTAGGAACCCTCCGCTAGTCTGAAAGGAGCTAGCTCATTCGGGTTCGGGACTTTGGGACTTGTGACTTCATAGTCCTCGAAAGTAGCTGAAGGCTGAAGTTGCGAATTGACGAGGACCATCGATTTGGGGATCTAGTATGGATCGCTCTCAGCCGTTAGATTGCACATAGGAGGGGAGGCGTTAAGCGCTTTTGCAAAGTCTTACTTCGGGAGATTTGGAAAGGTCTAGCGCCAAAAATCCCGAATCCCGGAGTCGCGGAGTAAATCTTGACCGTTGAATTGGAGGGACATGTGTCCATAGATCCACGGTTATCCGGGACTCCTTGCATTCGACGACTAAGAAATGCGGGAGGTTTCCCCTGAGGTTGGCAAGCCAGAGTAAATCCTGGTCGTAGGTGCTAGGTAAACATGGTGAGATTACGGGACTTCGGGGATTAGGATATAGGCATGTTCGACGTCGAACGCCGAAGCCCCCTTTTTAACCGTAGATCTCGGCGGAGGGTGTGGATCGTTGATCCCCTCCAGTGTTCGGTGATCTGAGAATTTGACAACACCGTTGAAACTCACAAAGTCCGGGAATTTCTGAAGTGTCGAAACCTTTGCTAACGCACACTTTGAGCTCTTGATTTTCAGCCCGAGGTCACGAGGAAGACTCCGCTAGCGTTCAAGCGCACAGTCAGAGATGTGAGTTTCGAGGAAACTGTTTAAGAGGGTTTTGCTTAATTAAGGGACCGAAAATGAACCAGGGAAAGCAAAAATTTGATGCCCCATCCCTAGAAAAGGCTATTTAGGGGTTGGGTGTGTTACATTGATGATGAGAAAAACTTTCGATGACCTATAGATATTACCGACAGTGTTCCCGATGTTGATGATAATGACCCCTCTTCTTGATGATGTATTGAGTCCAGTCAGTTGTTATTAATATTGTCATTAGAATACCCTTCTTGTTAAGGGTGAGTGTTGAATTATTGTAACTTCGAAGAATATTCTACTTATATTTGAGTCATTATTGTATAGATCAAATCCCCTTTTGTGGATTGATCAAGTCCGGCCTTGTATAAGATCAAATCCCCTTTTGTGGATTGGTGTACATGTATTTGTATGGTGGTATTTGTAAAGTCAACCCTTAGTAATCGTAAAGTGGTTTTAGCCATTTCTATGAGAAGTCGGCTCCGCCAAGTGAAGAGTCACAACCCTAGCATCACCTCACAACTTGTATTTATATGTGAGGATGGTGTCTCATTTGAAGACACTCATCACACTAGCTTTGTAGTGCTCAAGTCTTGGAGGAGTAGCTGCTGTAGTTGGGGGTGACGTCAAGGAGGGTTCTTGGTCTATGTCTTGGTATTTCTTGGTTAAGTGGTGCGCTACTCTTCCTAGTGAAGGAGTACAGGAGGATCTTCTGTTCACTCTTTGGTCTATCTATATTGAGGAAGTTTTGCTGGGTTTTCTCCCCCATGAGGGTTTCCTAGGATAATCTTTGTGTCTCTTGTTTCTGTGATTGCCTTTCTTTCAGTGATCTTATTTATGTAGCTAATGTGCTAAATGATTATAATAATAAAGAAGAATTGTAACTGTTAGCCGTGTATGTAAAACTTCAATAAGAACTAGTGCTTCTTTTTGAACACTCTCTCTGAGGAAATGGTACAGATATCAAGGTGCTTGGAGCAATCAAGAAATACTGGATTCTCATATTGCCTGATGCAACTTTGATTACACAATACACAACTGTAGGCCTCGACATCTGATCAGTTGACTTTGCTATCAACTTGTGAAACCAGATGGCTTCACAACTAGCAGAATTTGGTGCCATATACTTTGCCTTTGTCGAATTGAGTCCCACCGCTACCTGCTTCCTGCTCAACTAGGACGTTATACCCGAACCCAAATTGAAACATCAACATGAAATACTTCACATCACCTACATCTCCTGTCCAGTCAGAATCAACAAAACCATGCAGCACCAACTCACCATCTCCCACATACCTCAGACTATAATGAACTGTCCCCTTAAAGTATCGAACAAATATCAAGTCTGTAAACTGTTATATCTATGTGATCTTGGACTTATCTCAGTTTAACTGTTCAAGAGTCATAGGACGTGAGTCTGCAGGAGAGTCGGGGTAGGATTGACTGAAATGTCTGAAGTCCTACAAACCCCATGAAGTTTACTTAGCGGGAATGTTTAGTTTGAATTCTGTGGGAGAAGGGTGTTTTTCTGTTAGGACATTCATCCATCTGACCAAGGGCACATGCCTGTGTTCTTAACTCCTTTGCTGCAAAAAGGGATTTGCGCTTAGCCTCTAAGTTTTTTCAAAGGACCCATATGACCGGGCCCTAGGAACCCTTCGCTAGTCTGAAAGGAGCTAGCTCATTCGGCTTCGAGACTTTGGGACTTGTGACTTCACAGTTCTCGAAAGTAGCTGGAGGTTGAAGTCGCGAATTGACGAGGACTGTCGATCTGGGGATCCAATATGGATCGCTCTCAACCGTTAGATTGGACATAGGAGGGGAGGCGTTAAGCGCTTTGGCGAAGTCTTACATCTGGAGATTTGGAAAGGTCTAGCGCCAAAAATCCTGAACGCCGGAGTTGCGGAGTAAGTTTGGACGGTTGAGCTGGAGGGACACGTGTCCACAGATCCACGGTTGTCTGGGACTCCGGGTATTCGACGACTTAGAAATGCGGGAGGTTTCCCCTGAGGTCAACAAGCCAGAGTAAATCCTAGCCGTAGGCGCTAGGTACACATGGTGAGATTACGGGACTTCGGGGATTAGGATATAGGCATGTTCGATGCCGAATATCGAAGCCCCCTTTTTAACCCTAGATCTCGGTGGAGGGTGTGGACCGTTTATCCCCTCCGGTGTTCAATGATCCGAGAATTTGACAACACCGTTGAAACTTTCGAGGTTTGGGAACTTTCGAAGTGCCGAAACCTTTGCTAACGCACACTCTAAGCTCTTGATTTTCAAACCGAGGTCACGAGGAAGACTCCGCTAGCTGGTTCAAGCGCACAATCAGAGATGTGAGTTTCGAGGAAATTGTTTAAGAGGGTTTTGCTTAAGTAAGGGATCGAAAATGAACCAGGGAAAGAAAAAATTTGATGCCCCATCCCTAGAAAAGGCTATTTAGGGGTTGGGTGTGTTACATTGATGATGAGAAAAACTTTCGATGACCCATAGATATTACCGACAATGTTCTCGATGTCCCCTCTTCTCGATGATGTATTGAGTCCAGTGAATTGTTATTAATATTGTCATTAGAATACCCTTCTTGTTAAGGGGGAGTGCTGAATTATTCTAACTTCAAAGAATATTCTGCTTATATTTGAGTCATTATTGTATAGATCAAATCCCCTTTTGTGGATTGATCAAGTCCGGCCTTGTATAAGATCAAATCCCCTTTTGTGGATCGGTCCACATGTATTTGTATGGTGGTATTTGTAAAGTCAACCCTTAGTAATTGTAAAGTGGTTTTAGCCATTTCTAGGAGAAGTCGGCTCCGCCAAGTGAAGAGTCACAACCCTAGCACCACCTTACAACTTGTATTTATATGTGAGGATGGTGTCTCATTTGAACACCTTCATCACACTAGCTCTGTAGTGCGCAAGTCTTGGAGGAGTAGCTGCTGCAGCTGGGGGTGACGTCAAGGAGGGTTCTTGGTCTATGTCTTGGTATTTCTTGGTTAAGTGGTGTGCTACTCTTCCTAGTGAAGGAGTACAGGAGGATCTTCTGTTCAGTCTTTGGTCTATCTATATTGAGGAAGTTTTGTTGGGTTTTCTCCCCCATTAGGGTTTCCTAGGAGAATCTGTGTGTCTATTGTTTCTGTGATTGCCTCTCTTTCAATGATCTTCTTTATGCAGCTAATGTGCTAAATGATTATAAAAATAAAGAAGAATTGTAACTGCTAGCCATGTAAGTAAAACTTCAATAAGAACCAATGCTTCCTTTTGAACTCTCTCTTTGAGGAAATGGTACAGATATCAATGTGCTTGGAGCGATCAAGAAATACTGGATTCTCATATTACCTGATGCAACTTTGATTACACAATACACAGCTGTAGGCCTCGACATCTGATCAGTTGACTTTGCTATCAACATGTGAAGCCAGATGGCTTCACAACTAGCAGAATTTGGTGCCATATACTTTGGCTTTGTCGAATTGAGTCATACCGCTACCTGCTTCCTGCTCAACTAGGACGTTATACTTGAACCCAAATTGAAACATCAACATGAAATACTTCACATCACTTACATCTCCTGTCCAGTCAGAATCAACAAAACCTTGCAGCACCAACTCACCATCTCCCACACACCTCAGACTATAATGAACTGTCCCCTTAAAGTATCGAACAAATATCAAGTCTGTAAACTGTTATATCTATGTGATCTTGGACTTATCTCAGTTTAACTGTTAAAGAGTCGTGGGACGTGAGTTCGCAGGAGAGTCGGGGTAGGATTGATTGAAATGTCTAAGTCCTGCAAACCCTATGAAGTTTACTTAGCGGGAATGTTAAGTCTGAATTCTGTGGGAGAAGTGCGTTTTTCCGTTAGGACATTCATCCATCTGACCAAGGGCTCATGCCTGTGTTCTTAACTCCTTTGCTGCAAAAAGGGATTTGCGCTTAGCCCCTAAGTTTTTCCAAAGGACCCATATGATCGGGGCCTAGGAACCCTCCTCTAGTCCGAAAGGAGCTAGGTCATTCGACTTCGGGACTTTGGGACTTGTGACTTCACAGTCCCCGAAAGTAGCTGAAGGCCGAAGTCGCGAATTGATGAGGACTGTCGATCTGGGGATCCAGTATGGATCGCTCTCAGCCGTTAGATTGGACATAGGAGGGGAGGCGTTAAGCACTTTGGCGAAGTCTTACTTCGGGAGATTTGGAAAGGTCTAGCGCCAAAAATCCCGAACGCCGGAGTGGCGGAGTAAATTTGGACCGTTGAACTGGAGGGACACGTGTCCATAGATCCATGGTTATTCGGGACTCTGGGTATTCGACGACTTAGAAACGCGAGAGGTTTCCCCTGAGGTCGACAAGCCAGAGTAAATCCTAACTGTAGGTGCTAGGTACACATGGTGAGATTACGGGAGTTCGGGGATTAGGATATAGGCATGTTCGACACCGAATGCCGAAGCCCCCTTTTTAACCCTAGATCTCGGCGGAGGGTGTGGACCGTTGATCCCCTCCGGTGTTCGGTGATCTAAGAATTTGACAACACCGTTGAAACTCTCGAAGTTCGGGAACTTTCGAAGTGCCGAAACCTTTGCTAATGCACACTCTGAGCTCCTGATTTTCAGCCCGAGGTCACGAGGAAGACTCCGCTAGCTGGTTCAAGCGCACAGTAAGAGATGTGAGTTTTGAGGAAATTGTTTAAGAGGGTTTTGGTTAAGTAAGTGATCGAAAATGAACCAGGGAAATAAAAAATTTGATGCCCCATCCCTAGAAAAGGCTATTTAGGAGTTGGGTGTGTTACATTGATGATGAGAAAAACTTTAGATGACTTATAGATATTACCGACAGTGTTCCCGATGTTGATGATGATGCCCCCTCTTCTTGATGATGTATTGAGTCCAGTCAATTGTTATTAATATTGTCATTAGAATACCCTTCTTGTTAAGGGGGAGTGTTGAATTATTGTAACTTCGAAGAATATTCTGCTTATATTTGAGTCATTATTGTATAGATCAAATCCCCTTTTGTGGATTGATCAAGTCGGGCCTTGTATAAGATCAAATTCCCTTTTGTGGATTGGTCTACATGTATTTGTATGTTGGTATTTGTAAAGTCAACCCTTAGTAATTGTAAAGTATTTGTGGATTGGTCTACATGTATTTGTAAAGTCAACCCTTAGTAATATTAAAGTGGTTTTAGCCATTTCTAGGCGAAGTCGGCTCCACCAAGTGAAGAGTCACAACCCTAGCACCACCTCACAACTTTTATTTATATGTGAGGATGGTGTCTCTTTTGAACGCACTCATCACACTAGCTCTGTAGTACGCCAGTCTTGGAGGAGTAGTTGCTGTAGTTGGGGGTGACATCTTGGAGGGTTCTTGGTCTATGTCTTGGTATTTCTTGGTTAAGTGGTGTGCTACTCTTCCTAGTGAAGGAGTAGAGGAGGATCTTCTGTTCACTCTTTGGTCTATCTATATTGAGGAAGTTTTGCTGGGTTTTCTCCCCCATTAGGGTTTACCAGGATAATTAGTGTGTCTATTGTTTTTGTGATTGCCTCTCTTTTAGTGATCTTATTTATGCAGCTAATGTGCTAAATGATTATAATAATAAAGAAGAATTGTAACTGCTAGCCGTGTAAGTAAAACTTCAATAAGAACTAGTGCTTCCTTCTGAACTCTCTCTCTGACGAAATGGTACAGATATCAATGTGCTTGGAGCGATCAAGAAATATTGGATTCTCATATTGCCTGATGCAACTTTGATTACACCATACACAACTGTAGGCCTCGACATCTGATCAGTTGACTTTGCTATCAACTTGTGAAGCCAGAGGGCTTCACAACTAGCAGAATTTGGTGCCATATACTTTGCCTTTGTCGAATTGAGTCCCATCGCTACCTGCTTCCTGCTCAACTAGGACGTTATACCTGAACCCAAATTGAAACATCAACATGAAATACTTCACATCACCTACATCTCCTGTCCAGTCAGAATCAACAAAACCATGCAACACAACTCACCATCTCCCACATACCTCAGATTATAATGAACTGTCCCCTTAAAGTATCGAACAAATATCAAGTCTAGTATTCACTAGATACGTAAGGGAACCAATCAATTGGTTGTAGAATGAAGGATCTACCAAATATGAATCTGTTTACTAATAACTTTAGATTTGGAACCATAGAGTGGCCAAGGGTTTGCAATGCATCATATAAAATCTCTTCAAAATCTTCATGGTAGTACTTCTTCTGCCCAAGGAAGACTTCACCTGCACGCTGCCAAAGCTGTAGACCCAAAAAATAATGCATTATGTCAACGTTCATCATGTCAAACTTGCAAGCCAAGTCTATCTTGCACCATGCAATGAGCTTCTCAGAACTAGCTGTAAGTATCGGGTCGTCTACATACATGACCAAGACACGCAGATCAGATTTCTATTCAACAAATCATATAGATTAGGATTTGCAACAGTCTTGGTGAAGCCCAATCTCAATAAGTACTCGTCAATCCTCAAGTACCATGCATGTTGTCCTTGCTTTAGCCCACAAGAAGATTTCTTCATTCTACACACATGGGTATCTCATCTATGCACATCAAAACGCCTTGACTGATTATGTACACTTCCTCCTCAATTAATCTATCAAGAAAATTTGTCTTAACATCCACACTAATGTAAGCGACATACTGGTTCTGATGGAAGTATACCTGGCAGGTTGAGCAAATGGCTCTTCATTGTCAACTCCCTCTTCGTGGGAATATCCTCTTGCTACTAACTTGGCCTTGTACTTCTCTATGCTACCATTACCTGCATGCTTTACCTTGTACAACCACTCGAAATCAATCAATGACTCACCCTTTGATCTCGACACATTTCTCGTAAATCATTCTTTAGAGTGGATTTATACTCCTCAATCATGGCATCCTACCTCACTCACTTTGAATTTGCCTCCTCAATATTGGAAGGCTTTGAATCAATGATGGAAGACATCCATGCAACATTACCATGAAACTTCTTAGGAGAATTACTCCCTTGAAAAGAAGTCTTTGGAGCTCTAACTTGCTCTTGTAATATCTGAGTAAGCCACCTTGGCTCTCTCATTGTACTGGGTGGTATTGAGGTACCTGCCCCTGCATTGTGTTACCCTTGAAAATGCATAGTTTTTGCATTTTCATGGGCCTTTCTTCTCTACCAACACAATAGATCCTTAGAGTTTAGTGGCAGTCACAGGTTGTAGGAAAAGACTTGGGAGGTATTGATGGAGACGTTTTCGAAGACACTTCACCATGAGGTTGCACTTGGGCACACTTGACACCAATTTGGAGGCATGTTTACATGGATTACACTATCTTTTGTTGCATCATCGATGACGAGCCTCGTTTCTTGGTTGCACCTATGGCCCTAGACTGCATAGATGAGGATGTAAGCAAGCAAATGAACCTTAGCAGACGAACAAGCTACCTCAAGAAGTGTGAAAGGTATGATTTATGATGAGGTAAGGACCAGACACAAAAATAACTCCCAACATTACAGGAGGTTCACATCATGGCATGTGCCAAGACATAGCTTAGAGGAGCAAAACTTCCTATCTTAGAGGAACCTTGGGGCATGACAGGTGGTAAAGAAAGAACACCTTGCTTAGAATGATGACATGTGCAGTGAAAGCATTTGGATGGTCAAATAAGGGCCATTTGATGTGAAGCATCCTACTCCACGAGGAAAAATAAGAACATTTGATTGCTTGATCATGAATACACCTTCTTTAAGAGGGACGTTTTGGTCAAGAAGGCATTTAAAGCCTATTAAAATGACTTTATGGGATATTACACATTATTTGAGGCATATTTGACATATTTGGAGGCATGTTTCCCCTTTGAGGAGAACTTTTGGGGGTAAGGACACATTATTTAATCCATTTCACAAATTTGGAGGCATATATCATCTTTTGAGGTATTTGGGGGTAAAGACACATTGTTTGAGGCCTATCGACATATTTGGAGGCGTGTTTCACCTTTCAGGAGGGCTTTGGGGTGATAACACTTTGTTCGAGGCATTTACTACATATTTGGAGGAAAGATCTTTGCATAAGAACATGCCATGTGGCATTGTTGACATGGTCAAACCATCAAATCAATAATAAATGCATTTTTTAAAAGGATCTCATGTAATAGAAAGATGACAAGTGGCAATATGGACCTATTTTATTCACTGACAAGGAAAACTTGAGGATTCTAGGGCCTTCTAAAAAGATGTATTATTTTATGAATTAGGGTTTGATTTGAAGATATACATATAGGAGAGGATTCATTTGCTAAAGGCATGGTTGGAGTTGTGGGAGTTCCCCCCCTGCAAGATTAGTTGAAGATCTTTTGGGAAGAAGTTAAGGGACAAGGTCAATATGAGGTTTTCCATCTCTTTTTTTTTTTCATGCACGACTATGGTTTTTGCAAGGATTGCCATTGTTATTTCTTTTGAAATGGTCCTTGAAGAAGGGCAATGTTGCTCTAGTAAGAGGACGTTAGACTTCAGGTTAAACACTTCCTAACTCTTGATGTAACCTTGGATAATTGAAGGAGTTTTCTGCTGTAATTTTCTAGTTAGAGCTGTTCACTCCATGTTTGAGGGCTGTTTTAGTTAAGGAAGAAGATTGAATGTGGCATGCTATGGCTCTCTCGATCTTGTGATGAAATCAAATTTGAAGAAATGATGTATTGTTGACTGTTCATTCAATAAGAAGGTTGTTTGACCTTGTCTACTTCATCTATGGTTTCATATGTGGCTATTCCTTTATTGTTCATGGTTGCATGTTATTACCTGGATGTAATTTCATGGTTGTGATGGTGCATCTTGTTTAAGGGCTCTCACTTGTTCTTGCATGATTTGAAAATTTGTTTTGGATTAATTATGTGCATCAATGAATGACTTAATTAAGTATTCTCCATAATATTCAAACCTTCTTGTTCTTAGATCTCGACTGCATCGCCCAATTGGAGAGGCACCAGTCTTGGAAATCCACCATCCCTTTATTTCTAAAGAATATCATAAACTTCTTTTCTAGGGTTCCTCCTCTTGTGTCGGAAAAGAACTGGGCTAAAGTGAGAGGAAGAGTTGTTGTGGTGATAGTGGTCAACCTTCCCAAGTGCCTCTAGGGTTGGAATTCATTCAGGGACTTGAATATCTTTGAGTGCAAGTTTGGGAGGTAACACATTGGAGCCTCGCCAATCTATTTACCCTTCAATGGATCAATGCCTGATACACTTTGTTTACTCTTCTTTATCTCTGTAGGAGGCTCCTAAGACGTAGAGGACCAAACATTCTCATCAAACTTGACATATTGACTTACCATTGTCTTTTGCTATGTTGGAAGGTAATTTTGGTTAGCCTTGGAGGTTTCACTATATCCCACAAAAATGCCATTCATGCTAGAAGTTTCATAGATATCTTTTCATCAGAATATGAATATACATAGAACAACCAAAAACACGAAAGTGTGATACTTGTGGTTTTTCACCAGTAAAAGCTTCTTTTGGTGTCTTGTCCTTCAAGATCTTGCGAGGGAACTTATTCAAAATGTACATGACCAATTACATGCCTTTGCCCAAACATACATGGGTAGATCCATCTCATGGATCATTGCTTTGGTTGCCCCAATGATGAATCTGTTCTACCTCTCTGCAACCCCATTTTGTCATGGGTTGTAAGGTATTGTTAATTCACTCTTAATCCTTGCTTCCCTACAAAAGGAATCAAACTCCTTAGAGGTGTACTCTCCTCAATTGTTAGATCTCAAAACCTTAATCTTCTTACGTGTTTGATTATCCATAAGAGCTTTAAACTCTTGAAACTTATTGAAGACCTCATCCTTAGTCGTCATAAAATAAATCTAGGTTTTTTTAAAGGAATCATCAATAAATGAAACATAATAAATGTTACCTATCAAAGAAGCTGATGACATAGGTTCTCATACATGTGAATAGATAAGATCGAGACTTCCTCTTGATCTGTGCTCATTGCTTGGAATAGTAGTCTTGGCATGATTACGAAGTGTACAACCCGTTACCCCTCAATTTCACTCAAGAGTACCTCATTTTCTTCGCCAGATTTGTTTTAGCATATGAGTTAATCTCGTGCATATCTTGAGATGATGTCAGAGCCCAAGGTTCTGTTATTAGTTATGCCATCACGATGATTTGTATTATGTATCATGATCGGTTAAAAGTGTGACACTTATATCTTATGTATTGCACTACACCATGCTTAGTGATCTATGTAAAGTGTTTTTTTCATCTAGGTGGTTGCTCTAGGCCCTTGTGGTTTGTCATGGCCCATTCTCTTAGTCCCCATTTCAAGATAGTCCTTGCCCTTATGGCTCGTACTAACCATCTCATGGAGGTCATTTATGGCTGAGATGGGTGTGCAAGGGTCTTGGAGTGGATCTATTAAGACACATGACTTAGGGAACCCCTACTTAACCTTATGTAAAAGTGTTGCTAATGTATTGTAAAGGTTGTTATACCTAGAGAGCACACTTATTTTATGCCTAAGCATGGATTTGCATATGCATTTGTCACACTTTGGCCTAGGTGATCATCTCCCTAACACTTTGGGGACTCATGACATGTATTTAGCACTTGAGATCATGTAAAACCACATCATGAGAGGTTCCTACATATTTTTTTGGGGAGAGACCTTGGAGCGACCATCTTCACAATGCCCTAGGCATCCCTTCACAATGCTTGAGGCATTTGAGGGCTATTCTTCATGCATATGGACTGGTCATGCCATGCAACATCTTGTTCCATAGAGTGCTTAGCCATATCATCACTTTACGTGCCACTTTTTTAGAGGAGTTGTCCACCTTGGAGGTTGCATTACTTGATCGTTTGAGCATCTACTTAGCATGTGTGGACTAGTTTGACCTTTCTAGACTTGTGGGAGGTGGTTGGCATGGTTTTTAGAGGATTGGAAACCTCACTTATGACTATTGGGAGCTGTTTTGGAGGATCCGTCCCATGTTCGAGCCTCCCACGTGCCATATGTGTGGACTCTTCCTCTCTTTTGCATAGCATTGGCCTATTTGGTGGTGTGCTCTTCATTGGAGGGGTCTCTTAAGATTGTTACCATGCATCATGGGGGACATTGGCCTCCCTTGACTCTACTTTGCTATTTTTGGTGGGATGTCTCCATCTCTTGGGGGGATATTGTACATGTGGCACAACTATGATATTTTATGGATTTTTTGACCTTGTCCTCATAGTTAGTTGGAGGAAAAGTCTTTTTGAGATCTCCTAGGCTAGATCGAAGGAGAGAAAAATATTATGGTAATGAGTGGGTTGTTGAAGTCTCCTCTATAAAAGAGGCTTCCCCTCACACTATTCTTTGTTGTTGATTGGCTATTGAGAACACAACTTGTTGAATATCTTCCTTTTGAGGCAATTTGTTGTTGATTCAAGCTCTTCCCCCTTGGTATCTATTTTATCTTCAAGATTGGATGTGGATTTCAAGTCTCGATATTCCTTGGATGCAACTGGCCATCTCCTACCAACCGGACAGGTGTTGAAGAAGCTCATCATAGATGACATTTATAGGTAGTTTATCCATATCACTTGGGTTAACCCTCTTGGTGGGTTACGCCTAAAGATGGCCTTTTATGCTGAGCATTTCTTGGAGCTTAGGGATGGGTACATGCTCTTCGCATTCCTCTAGGCCAGTTCAGAGTGGGCTCTCATAGACTTTGGGTAGAGACAAACTACTAGATTGATCGACTGGATAGGATCTGTTAGCTAAGTCAACTATAGGAGGTCGAGACTGAGGAGCACTTCATCTTATGTTGCCCCATTTATTATGAGATCAAAGGGTGGTTTCATTACTTATTCTGGGGGGACTCAGACCCTCGAGGGCTTCTTTAGGTATTCGGATCAGCGGTGCTTAGCCTTATACATATAGGAGGCCCTTATGCTCCGAGCCCATACTCTTTAGCCTCCTACGAGACCATACCCTATTCGGTCGATCACCTCCTTCTTCACGATGCTACCTTAAGGAAGGGGCACTAAGCGACAGACCGACACCAACATAGCCTAAGATTCCAGATCAATGCGGACCCGTGGGACCTTCCCTCGTCCTACGAGATTTCAGCGATAGACCAACACTAGTGTAGCCCAGATTCCAGATCAGTGCGGACTCGTGGGGCCTTCCCTTGTCCCACGAGATTTCAACGATATGACTAGACTGGACCCCTTCCTAGGAGATGAATGAGATCCCCTAGACCTTGTTGGTGCATTACCTCTACCAGTTAGCAGTGCAATGGACGATCGAGGCACCCCACCAGTTCCCCCTTGAAACACTTGACTATACTCAACTTTCTTCATTTGGCCTTGGATGGTAGGAGAGATGGGTCCATTCCATGACAGACCTATTTTCCTTTCTTTTGGTTCCTCTTGCCCAGATATCTTTTGCTACGGTACATCTCATCATCAGAGCAGGCCTTTGAGCTCGAGGTCGAGGGTTCTTCATGCCTCAGAGTAGATCTTATTCTCTACTACTCTATCTTATTGCACTATATCGACATCATTGTACTCAACAGTGCCTTTGACCTACTTTTGTGGTCAATAATCGGACATCAATAAAATTATCTTATCTAATCTTATCTACCAGTTGGAAGGAAATTGTTGTGAAGTAATTCCTCCCCTATCTTCCTTTCTTAGTTTGGTAAGTGCTTTTTAATTCCTTGCTTTGTCTATCCTCTAGAAACCCTAGCAAGGGTATTGATTTCAATTACTAAGCTATAGTTGATATTGCTAGTGAAGGTGATCCTTCTAGGACCCCTTCTTTGTAGGGTCTTGGTCTCTATTTTCCATCTAGATTAGATAGGAGACTATTGAATCTTTGGCCCTAGTCTTATTATTCTAATCCATTAAAGAAAGTAGACCATTTATAAGAAGTGTTTTTTCTAGACCCCATAAGCCCTTTGGATAAGGCACTTGTCTTCTCCCATCAACCTCCAAAATATATAATGACAGGCCAAGTATGGGAAAAAATCGTAACTCTACACTTGATGATTTGCATTAACATGAGAGGTCCATAAATAAAATACATAATGACTGTTGGTCTTCCCCTTTCAAGTGACTCTTCCCATCATTTACTACTCTTCAGATTCCTATTATTTACAATTTTATTTACAATTTACCATAATCTGAGGGTTAGGTATTCAACATTTCCCCCCTTAATCCAAAGGGGTGTTTGCGAGTCCAAGCATCATTATGAACTTTTCAAATTTTTCTCTTCCAAGAATTTGGTGAAGGTGTCCACAATTTGCTCATTTGTGGAACAATGTTTCAAATGAATAGTCCTGGTCTCTACATGATATCGAGTAGGTGATACATTGTGTTGATGTGCTTAGTTCAATCATGGAATCTGTGATTCTTGGCCAACTTGATTGTAGAAGTATTGTCAACTAGAAGGGGAGTATAATTTACTCGTTTCTCTTGCAAATCTTCAAGTATTTCCCTGAGCTACACAATCTCCTTCGTTGCTTCTGCAACTGCCACATATTCTGCCTATGTTGTGGAATTTGCTGGAACTGACTGTTTGCGTGATCTCCAGAAGATTGTTGCTGATCCAAGGCTCATGAGATAGCATGAAGTTGACATTCCATTTTTTTTTTATCTCCAACAAAGTATGAGTCAGAATATCCAATCAGGTTAAAGTCACCTTAGAGTACTTGAGTCCAAAATCTTGATTTCCCTTCAAGTATTTTAGAATTCTTTTTGCAGCAGACCAATGTCCTTCACAAGGTTTTTGCATAAACTTGGAAAGAATCCCAACAACAAATGAAATGTCTGGTTTGGTGGTGGTAAGGTAGATAAGACTTCCAACAAGTTGTCTGTACTTGGTTGCATCCTCAAATTCATTCCCTTCTTTTGATGTGAGCTTCAAATTCTGGTCCATTGGAGTAGAAACATGATTACACTCAGCCATGTCGAATTTGTTCAAGAATTCTCCATCGTACTTCTTTTGGGAGATGAATATGTACTTTGGATTTTGAATCGCTTCAATGTTCAAATAGTAGTGAAGATGTCCCAAATCTGTCATCTCAAAACCTTTCTTCAACTCTTTCTTTATGGATGCTATATAGCTTTCATTGTTCCTTGTTATCAACAAATCATCTACATATACTACAAAATATACTACAATTTTTCCAACTTTCTTGACAAACAAAGTTGCATTGTCCATATTGAAGTGCTTGAAATTCCATTTCAAAAGAAGCCTAGTTAGCTTTACATACCAGGCTCGCAGTGCTTGTTTCAAGCCATATAAGGATTTGACGAGCTTGCATACTTTCTGTTCTTGTCCCTTCACAACAAAACCTTCTAGTTGAGACATGAAGACATTCTCTTTCAAGCCTCCATTCAAGAAAGCAATCTTCATAGCCGTTTAATGAATTTTTCATCCATTTTTTGTTGCTACGGAAAATAGAGTACGGATGGTGGCCCATCTTTTTGTGGGGGCAAAAGTCTCTTCATAATCAATACCTTCTTTTTGTGCAAATCCTTTTGCCATGAGGGTTGCTTTGTGCTTGTCAAGTGAGCCATCTGATTTGTACTTGTTCTTGAATACCCACTTGCAGTCAATTAGTTTGGTTTCGAATAGAGGGTCCACCAATTTCCATGTACCATTCTTGATGAGAGCATCATATTCCTTTTGCATGGTTTCTTTCCACTCATCATGAGAAGTGGCTTCTTCAAAGGAAGTTGGATCAAAGTTAGTAGATAAATTCAAATCATAATTATATGAAACATCCATATCCTCTGCATCACTCGAATTTGAATTACCTACATCACCTCCATCTTGTCTTGAGGAACACTTGGTTCCTGTCTTTCCGACCTCATCAGGATGAACTATTTCAAGTGTCTTTATGAGCCATTTTGGTGGACCTTTCTGAGATGGTCTAGGTTGCTAAGTTGATTGAGATGGTGCTAAATTCTCATCAAGACTCAACCTTTCAATCTTCTCAATCACATCATCCAAATGAGCTTTAGGTTTTTATGAAGTGGCTGGAACTTCTTTATGAGGGGGAGATGATGCTTCAACAAGAAAAGGAGATTCCATAGATTGATAAGATAGGGATCCCCCCCTCAAGATGTGGAATCTCATCATCACATTCATGATATGTCTTAGATGAGTGAATTTGTCTAGATGATCAAACTGCCTCTCAACAGTTTTGTCATTCTTGGAGGATTCAAGAAAGATTACGTCTCTGGAAAGAATGGATTTCTTGTTTACCTTGTTGTAAAGATGATATCCCTAGGTGCTATATGAGTATCCCAAGAAGATGCACTTGTGACTCCTTACATCAAGCTTGTTTCTATGCTCCTTAGAAATTAAGGATTATCTCTTCATTGTTCACAATACAATTTATATATAGGATCCCGCGGCATCCAAAAACACCTAATCCATTAACCCTGGATTAGAATTCAACTGTAGTTCCTTAACCGAAATTATGTTACCATGGACCACAAAACCGTGTGCCATAAAACCGTCAAAGATGAAAACCATACCGAGAAAAACTGCTCGGTAAAAACCTATCGATGATTTTTTGCTCCACGGGGCCCTTTAGGCCCCACCAACAAGGGGGGGGGGGTATCACCCCTCATGTAACCGCCTTATGACTCCCCTCCTGTTGGATTGTGTGCAAAGAATATAACACATACACAACATTAAGGTGTATCTTGAACCCATTACCCAACTATAAGGGCGATTCTATAAGAGAGATTAGGGGCTATAGCCAACTAAAGTGATGTGCCATATAACAACTCTAATTCGGTTGGAAAAAGATCACAGGGTGTAGAAGGGAAGGGACCTCGCAAAGGGGAAGCTCCACAACCAAACCAATCTTGAAGTGGTTAAGCATTCACTCACAATGGATGTTTAGGGCTTTAACTCCTCTCCGAGACAAGGTGTAAGCATTTACTCACAATGGATGTTTAGGGTTTTGACTCCTCTTTGACACAAGGCACTCCTAGATTTAGCTTTGACAATCTAAACCTGCAATCAAAGGTCTACCAATGGTGCGCCTTGAACATTTGCCACACATAATAAATTGTACATATATTACATCATGACAAACAAAATAAAGATATCTTATTCTCCACAAGCCTGGAGTTGTCTTGTTCACAAGTTCTTCCATTCACTGAGTTCCAAGGTCCAAATGAAGAGAGCAAACCTTTATATAGGTTTAAGCTCCATCTCCTCGTACAAATAAATTATGAATTGTTCTCTCCTAGGAAAATTCATAAAATAATCTTCTCTAACAAACCTTTTACTGAAATTAGAAAGAGTTTGTTGAGATACACAATCTCCTCTAAGCAGTTTCAATAAAATATTCTAGGAAACTATTCTCAATGAAGCTCTCATCTATCTAATTCGAAGAGCTATGTCAACAATAATAGAATAAAGGAGTTCGTTATAACAACTTTCCAAAGATAGAGCCAATAGATGAGGGTGCCTCCTTGGTTTGAGAAATAGATAGTCTAGGCTCTAAGAATAACAAGTAGACGTCTATCCACTTGCGCACCCTCCTAGATGTTGAGATTTGGGTACCTTGGAAAGTGGTCCCCTTGTGTTTGTGAATCACTAAACACAAAGGGGGGAAAGTTTGACCCTCGTGCTTGTACTTTATGTTATAATTTCACTTTGACTTTATTCACTTAAGTCTAAAGTGACTTTATTCACTTAAAGTCATAAAGTGACATAATTTCACTTAAGCATGAATTAATGAGCATAAAGTGAACTATGGAAACTTAACTGAATGATGAGATCTAATCTCATCGAATCATTTTGGAGAAAGGCTTAGATCTAATCTGGACCCTTGGTTTTCTAGGTTAGCCTTGAGATTAGGCTAAAGGAGGCAAAGGAAGGAAAAGGAGGCTTGTTGTTCACTTGAGAGAGTTGAGTGAAGGAGGAAGAGAGGAAGTGAGGGTTTGGAGGAGGCTTGCGGGGGGCAAGCAACTGGTCTTCGTGGAAGTCCAAGATAGTCTTGATCTTGGAGGAACTGTAGCTATGGGATATTGTGGAGAATCCTGTAGTACCTGCTATAGATGCAGTGCTTATGGCTGAGTTTCAGAAGAGGAACATCAGGGCCAAGAGGAATATCCTTGATGCGGTCAAGGATCATGTCATTCCTCACATTTCTAGTAAAGAGTTTGCATTTCAGATGTGCCAGTCATTATGTGGCCTTTACGAGTCCTAATCAGAATCGGAAAATGGTGCTCCGGGAGAAGCTTAGGAGCACCAAGATGATGAAGACAGATACAATTACCTCATTCGTCATGAGATTTTCTCAGATTCGTGATGAGTTGGCAGCAATTAACGAGATAATAGATCCCTCAGAGTTGGTGAGGACATCCTTAAACGACTTTTCCAAACCCTGGGAGAGTTTTGTATGAGGCATCGTGGCTAGAGAGCATATGCCCAATTGGGAGAGGCTCTGGGATGACTTTGTGCAGGAGGAGCTTAGAGTTGGTTCTAGATCTTCTAGTCAGCAACAGGGTGGGGATGGTTAAGAGGGTGATCTTGCACTTGTGGCTAAGGGCAAGAAGAAGACCAAGTAGTGGCCCAAAGGTGGGGCCAAGCAACAACATCCGAGAGGAGGTGAGCAACAAAGGGATATGAGCAAAGTGAGATGATTTGCTTGTAACTAGTTGGGGCACTATGCAGGACAATGTCCCAACAAGAAGAAGAAGAAGCAGGGTGGTACTGTAGCGACAACAGAGGAGTTGGCCTCTAAGTTTGAGAGGGAGTGTTCCTTGATAGTTTGTTGTTCGACTGTTGAGACGCCATCCGACGTTTGGTATATTGACAGTGGACCACTGAGTCACATGTCAGGTGTGAGAGAGCACTTCATTGATCTCAGAGATCTAGAGATTAGGTTGGAGATAGTGCTTGGAGACAACGCCATCGTTAGGGCGACCGGGCGTGGCACAATATCATTTCAGAGCGAGTGTATGTTATCCTTGGTGTTTAGGATTGTATTGTATGTCTCGGGGTTGAAGAAGAATCTTTTCGGTTTCCTCCATCCAAGATAGGGGGCTTGAGGTGTCCTTCAAAAAGGCAAAGGTCCTCATTCACCCTAAGGGGTCTAGTGTCACTTATGGTAGAGTGATTGGGACACGAGAGGGGAACCTGTATAGATTGCTTTTCCAGCCTTTGTATGCTTTGACGAGTAGCAACAACAACAACTAGTTGTGTGAGCTATGGCATCGGAGGATGGCTCATTTGCATCATGGAGCTCTGAGATCGTTGAGAGAGATTGTGACGGGTATGCCACAGTCGAACGTTGAGCATCAGGAGGTGTGCAGATGGTGTGCTCTTGGAAGTACACCAAGACTGTCTTTCCCAACAGTGACAGTAGATCAACTAGGGTACTAGACTTCATACACACAAATGTGTGTGGGCCCATGTCATGAGTTTCCTTGGGTGGTTGGGAGTACTATGTTACTTTCATTGATGACCACTCCAGGAAGACCTGGATCTATTTCCTGAAGACCAAGAGTGAGGTCTTCAAGAGGTTCCAAGAATTCAAAGCTTTTGTGGAAAACCATACAGGAATAAAGATCAAGGTCTCGCGGTCAGATAGTGGAGGTGAGTATACCTCCACGAAGTTTGTAGAGTTCTGTGCCGACCAGGGTATCAAAAGGGAGTTGACCGTCCCTTACAACCCTAAGCAGAATGGGGTTGTAGAGAGGAAGAACATGGCCATAGTTGGTGCAGTGAGGAGTATGCTGCATGATCAGACATTGACATTCTACTTGTGGGCAGAGGCTTGTAGTGCTGCAGTATATCTGCAAAACATGAGTCCCCATAGAGCTTTGGGGAGTAAGACTCCTAAGGAGGCCTTCACTGGGAGTAGGCACGATGTTGAGCACCTATGCATATTTGGGTGCTCAACATTCTCGCATGTCCCATTAGAGAAGAGGACCAAGCTAGATCCCACAACATAGAGAGGGATGCTAGTTGAATACTCAGAGGTCGCAAAGGCCTATCGGATCTACATTCCAGCACTGAGGAGAGTGGTGGTGAGGAGAGATGTCAGATTTGAGGAGGGTAGAGCTTTCAGGAGATCTCTCAAGTTGAGAGACAGAGTTGAGGAGGTCCCATAGCAGCAGAGATATGCTTTGCAGAGGACACAACCTCAGGTATTGAGTACACCGAGTTCAGGGGTGATTGGTCCACCCGGGACAGGTTCAGAGTCACAATTGTCGAGTATACAGACAGTTGGTGTAGGTGCTTCAGGGTCACAAACTACTTTGCAGAGTTCTGTGCATTAGACTTAGAGGCATGAAGAGACTCTCTGCCAGAGGTTACTTCAGGGAAGAAGAAACTGAGATGGTTTCAGGAGACCCTGAAGGAGGCCAAGGAGTATGTTGGAGAGCCTAAGAGATTGATGAGAGAGAGCAGGGCGCCAGAGAGGTTTGGGTCCCACTTGGCTATGGTGACGAGCAAATCAGAGTCAGAGGCCACTTTTGATGAGCAAGTTGCAGATTTACTCACTGAGGCCTTGCCAAGGGGCAAGGATTTCCACTTCAGGGACAAGTTTGGAGGGGTAAGAGATACTTTCCTCGGTAAGAGGGAGCGTTGAGAATTGGGTACCTTGGAAAGTGGTCCCCTTGTGTTTGTGAGTCTCTAAACACAAAGGGGGAAAGTTTGTTGAGAAAGGAGTGTGATCCATCAACCATTCCAGATAAATGGAGATCTCAGAGCAAACACTAGGACAAAGAGATCTAATGTGAAGAACTTTAGGACTTTCTCCTTTCTCTGTTTGCTCTGTCCAAGGAGTGTGATCCATCAACCATTCCAGATCCATCAACCATGCCAAAATGTTGATTGAAACCCTAGGTTGTTGAGAAAGGTTCCAAGGAGGTGAGTTATTTACCAAATTAAGTGTCTATTTGATCAAGTATCATTGTAGAAGCCCGATATGGACTTCAAATGCTTGGGAACTCCATCATAGGTCCATATCTCACTATGCCACTATAAAACCATAGCCAATCACCCTAGGGTGCTCCAAAGTACAACAAAAGAGTTAGTGCTCTGCCAAACGGGTTGTCTATCTTGCTATACATCATCATGGAAGTACAATAGACACCAAAAATACTAGAACACTCCTCAAGATCTCAATGCCAATACATCATCACAAACCCTAGGCGCTCTGAAGTAGGGCCAAGGAGGTGAGTGCTCCACAAGGTAAGCTGTCTATCTCATTAGGTATCATCATAACAGTACAATAGACATCTGAAGTACAAGAGCACTCCTCTAGAAGAGCCATACAACATGTCTAACCAAAACCATAGCCAAACCCCCTAGGGTGCCCAAAGTTTGATAAGGAGATGAGCGCCCCATTTGATTCATTGTCTATTTTGTTAAGTATGGTTAATGTAGTAAAATAGACATAATAAAAGCTAGAGTGCTCTTCCTTGAGAGCCATCTCTACCACACCATATATACTAGGAGCAATACCATAAGGCAAGGAGCAAGCACCACCACATCTAGCTGATCAATGGCATGCATATAACCGACATCACAACAAAGCACCAGGGGCATCATAACCATCAGGGAGAATGCAACACCTACCAAGAAAATCAACCACTTCAACATCAAAGAGAGTTACTATGCTCACCACCATTCATCACATGTGATCATGAAGAAAGCAACATGAACCAAGACATCTAATCCAATCATCAATAAAAATGCACCATCCTCAAGTTAAAATAAGAGTGCGTATTTGTAGTCCATTAGCATCCTTGCAAGTTACCCCTAAAAATATGTCATGTGATAAAGAATCACACAATTTCCACTCATGTGAATACAAGGGGTAACAATTACCACTCATCTGAATTTTCCTCCAAACCCTAGGGCGTCTTGCTTGATTTGGGCCTTGATTGCGTGCTTGATTAAAATATCTTAATAGGGCGTTTGATTCTGGTTTAGATCTGAATGCTTCATCGGTAAAAATCATCAAAATCCGATTTTAGGTCATCCTAGTTGACAAAAAGGCAAGTTGTCCTTTTAAGTTTTTCTAGCCTAAAACCATGACGTTTTTCATGAATGTGGTCTCTTTCTTTTGCTGGTTGGATATCTTTAAAAGAGACAATTAAATTCTTTCTAGATCTGAATTTAGCATTTAGAAACATTTTATATACAGATTTAGACTTGAAATTGAAGACTCTGGGCCTAAAAATCCTAGAGGTCTTGTGTAATTTGGCTGTAGTTTAGCATTGTTTCACTTCTTGTTAAAGGGCATTTGATAAGTTGATATAAATCTGGAATTTGTCTTGAAATAACATAATAAATCAGGTTTATACTATTCTTGCACGTTTTATAAGCAAGTCTACTCTTTCCACTGCTAATGGTCACATCAGTTTGCTTAATCTAGGCCTTAGTTCATCATTGTTGCATCTTGAAAAGAAGGCTGTCCATAGATCTTTTTTAAATCTGAATTTTCTGCGTTTAATATCATTAATACAGATTTGGAATTGGTCTTTTAACTTTATTGAGCAAGTGTGTTGAGTTTCATTCCATAATCTTAAGTTTATTTGCATTATTTAGCCTTGTGTTGTGGATCAATTAATCTTTAAAGGCTAATTGGAAATCTGATTTAAGTTGTGAGTTTAAAGCATTAATCATAAACTCAAGTCAGATAATAATAACACTAAGCTGTCTCTTACTCCCGCATCACACTATAGGGCATTGAATTTGGTTGAGCTTAGGCAAGGCCCCCCCTGGCTAGGACCATTTGTAGTCTAAAGTGAGAAAGGCAAAGCCACTGAGGTGCTAGTGCTGACTTGCCTAAGTTGCCCTCGGGGTCTCATCCTTGTGCTTAGGACTTTCATACCTAGTGAGAACCTGGGAGGTAACAGAGTGCACGGCTAATGGTTTTTTGCAAAGTGTCTAGCTTTGTGGTTGCTATTGAGTCTCATAGGTGAGGTGCTATGCTTCTGTAAATTGGATTATTTGATACCTGCATTGCCATATTTGTCATTCAGTAATTGAGATTTCCATTCTATTGCCATTGTCTTTAGCATCACTTATTTATTGGCATCTCTCCATTAACGTAAACATAAGGTTACTAATATGTCCTTCATATTGTTGTATTCTTTAGCGCCCCTTATTTATTTTTCATCTCCCCATAGCTAGAAGGCTTCTAGACTCTAGTTTGTCATTTTTAGGTGACAATCTTTCAATCATGTTTGTTTTCAATTGATCTCAAATTTTGAGGGCCTTCGCTAATTCCTTACTGCTCCACCATTTCTTCGATGGTCCCTTGTGGTGTAGGACTACCATATCCTTTAGACAAATTCTCGAAATTGGAGTTGTTGAAAGTAGCCAAGACAATATATACTACTCTCTTCACTCATATGAAGTGTCTCATATAGGTCAAACATGCATTGATGTCCATGGTTGTTTGTGAGATGTGAGTAATTTGGATGTAGTCTAAATAAGAGAAGGCGATAATGGTTTGGGCTCATATTTTTTTTGAGGAATGGTAAAAAAATTGAGCTTGTAAATGCTTTCATTGAGCGTATTGTTACTTTGATTAAAAAAACAAACATAGATAAGTTGTGGGAAATTTATGGAGATATGGGCTCCATGATTAAGATACTCTTGGGCATTTTAGAGAGGGAGCAAGCAAATTGAAATGTTGTAGATTTATAGTTCATCACATATGCTAAGAATGTTCTTATCTACAAGTGGGGCAGGTTCAACACCCTTTTGTACATTTTGGCACATGCTCCACATCCAAAATACTATTATGAGGAGTTCATTTGAACCATCAATAAGAGGATGCCTCCACACAGGGACATGGAGGTGAGTATTGGAGTACATAAAGCCCTACAATTTTTTTTTCTGAATTTGGTAGAAGCTACGTTTACTTGGGCCCAACTTGTAAAGTTTGTAGTTGTGGAATGCTTGAGTTTTCAAGTATTCTTTCCATTGGCAATAGGTTGATACTTAACTTGGTAAACTAGTGGGCAATGTATGGTGTTAGAGTAGAAGGGTTAGCCACTCATTTCTTTTCACAAGTGGCTAGTTCATCTGTAAGTGAGAGACACTGGAGCACCTAAAGCTTTATCCATTTAGCAAAGTGTAACAAGCCAAGTTGGAAGAAGGTTGAAATTTTGTTCTTCATTCATTTCAATCTTCAACTTATCTCTCAAAATAAAGAAGCGTACTTGTAAAGGCGTCAAAGGATTAGGATGTGAATCCTAAGGACAATGATTTGGAAGCAACTTTTGGCGTTCTTGATATGTCTTTAGAAGGCATTTGTATGGTTGTGGCATCCTCCTCAAGTTTTGTAGCAGTTCCAGTAACATATCGATGTCAAACCTACACGACTGCTAGCTATCAAGTGTCTTCTTTTTTATGCTAAATTTTGATAAAATGACTTGTCTGATATATGAAAACAAATCATGTTTCTTGGACTCATTGTCTTTTATGTTCCAATATTAATTGTACATGAGTTATGAATTGCACGAGTCTGAGTCTATACTATTCTATATTTTTTTCCTATTTTCTCTAAAAAATATGTGAAATTCTCTTGGAATATAAACTTTTATTTGATCATTACCATGGAATGAATGATACATCAATGTTCTTTTATTATATTCCCATGACTTGGCTTTGGTGTCTTGCTTGCGACTTTGGTGACACCTTACTGTTGCTGGTGTGTTGCTCATGGTTTCTTCGCAAGACTCCTCTCCTCTCCTCATAAGTCTCTCCTTGCAAACTTCCTCACGTACTTCTCTCCCAAACTTCCTGCATGTTCCCTTCTAGACTGCACCTTCCTTCCACTGCCTTCTCAGCTTGTGCCTACCCTTGACTGTCTGCTCTTCTTAGAGTGAGGTGTTGGCTTAGTTTGGTGTCTTCCTTTCAACTTTGGCGACACCTTACTGTTGCTGGTGAGTTGCTCATGGTTTCTTCGCAAGACTCCTCTCCTCTCCTCATAGGTCTCTCCTTGCAAACTTCCTCACGTACTTCTCTCTCAAACTTCCCGCACGTTCCCTTTTGGACTGCACCTTCCTTCCTCTGCCTTCTCAGCTTGTGCCTACCCTTGACTGTCTTCTTTTCTTAGAGTGAGGTGTTGGCTTAGTTGGTTAGTGCACTGCCTTTAAGGATTTGCTTTAACCTTAAAAGTCACAAGTTCTTCTTTCTCAACCCCGTGCCCCTCCATATTTTGTACCATCCGATCTCCTCTTTGGCTTGAATTTGTCCCTATGCGATTTACCTTTTGCCCCAACCCCACAACTACTCCCTTTCAGGTCACTCTTTGCCTCGACCCCCTTTCCTTTGGTTCCTCACCAAGAACCCCATTCCCTCCCAACCAACCCTGTTTTGACTTGCCTTCACCCTTAAAGATTACCACCTTGCTCCATATCTCTCTTACCCTTTGCCTATCTTCTAAATCTGCCCAATTTTGCCCCCATTTCTCCCACATCAATCCCTTTGGGGACTAAGGAAATCCTTGCCCCAAACAACAAATGGACACCAATAGGGTGTCCATGGAAGGTCCCCAAGAGGCTAGTTGGTTCTATAGATCTCAAATAAGTCTATAGGATATTCAAACTTGGTAGAACATGATTGGGTTAAGATGTTCGAGATATGGAAATAACAAAATATAGATTATAGGGAGAAATATACTCACTCACCAACCGGGTCTCATACCTAAAGTCCAAAAACCTCTCTTTGTAACAACATATACATGATATGAAGACACAAGATAACCTAAATCCCCTTGGGGATTCCCTCCACATGGAGCTTTTGGATTTTAAAAACAAGTAGGAAGAGCTTTTCTCTTAGCTGGCCTTGTTCAAGTGAAAGACAAAGACCCATAAAAAAACTCTTAACTCGTGGGTTCAAGTGGTTAGAGGAAGGGACGAGGTCCTCCTCATGTGGAGGTTGAAGAAGTCATTCAGACCATCCTTATGGAAGAGTGCTTCTGATGAGATTGAGAACTGAATTTGAAGTTATGGGGGCTTCCCCCTCCACCTTTGACTAGTTTGGACCCCATGCAATCAGCGGTTGCCTTTCTCTAAGACACCTTAGACCTCCCAAAACTTAGTATATAGAACGTTGGGTATAGCTTGGATTTTACTCTTTCTTTGGTTTTGTACATTGAGTGACAGATTGCGGGCTTTTTGGTCTAAGTGGAGGCTCTTCACTTTTCCACACATGGTCATTTTGGATGCAAAACTCACGAGATCTTAGGTTGCAGAGCTTATAAGGTCTTGGGAATAGGTAGCAAAGGTGCGAAAGGCAAGGAAGTGGGTGGTCATTCAATATTTAAGGGAAATCGTTTGGGGTTCCACCCCGGGTGGACTCATTTGGGGTTTCCCCCTTGGGTGGACATATTTAGGAACTACCAAATGATGACCTTGAAGGAGGAGGGGGGTGTGGTAGCTCGGCATAACGGTTGAATGTTGGAACTGTAATGGAGCTCTTTGGTCTACGTTGGTCAGAGTCTATGATGTACATAGACCATCTGATATTCTTTTCTTGACTTAGACCAACTCGAGTCCCTCTAGTACAGTATCAAAGTACCTAGGCTAATACATTGCTTTTTAGCGTGTCAATAGGAGACTTGGGGCTCAAGCAATGTTCATGGGTTGGGTGGCATCACTTGTTTGGTCAAATATTCTTTGCAAGACAATGTTAACATGGTAGCGTTGAATGATTGTGCTAGATTCATGAGAGTCCGAATTAGTGGCATCTCCTTGCTTCCTAGAGCATTTTTTGTTGTTGTTTGCTACTTCCCTCCCACCTTAGGTTTTACTCTCCAGAGGATTGTAGAGAAGGATACTTTCTAGGACTTATATTCTAATATTGTCTAGTACTTGGCTTTTGGGGATGTCATCATTCTAGGGGACTTCAATACCCATACTAGAGATCTACAGATTCCACTTCACAAGAGGACGAAGGATGCTCTTTGCCTCCATGACATTGAGCCAACATCAATGGACTTTTGTAGGACCTTTGATGATGCCTTGGGACCTCTTGCTCCCTATGTTAGGCACTTTTTGCATCTTATTGAGTCCCAAAAGCTATTTATGCTAAATGGCCTTTCTTGCTTTCCAAACTCCAATAAGTTTACTTGTTTCCTCATAGAAGGGGGTGAGTATGGTGGACTATGTCACTAATCGGGCCATGCTTCCCTACATTTGTTCGTGTTCATTCAACTTGATTACTCTTGTGGACCATGCTCCTATCTTCTTCTCCCTTAGAGTTGATCTTCCCCCCCACCTCACCTCCCTTACATCCTCCTCATACCCTTATCTTTTTTGATGATGGGGACCTAGATGCATATTCCTCCCGATTTTGTTGACTGGTCCCTTTCTTTTCCCACTTCTCAACCCTTGATTCTGCGTCCTCTAAGTATGCCCTTCTCTCCTCACTTATCTGGGATGAAACCCTTTGCTGTTATACCCATGCCACCCATACTAGTTGCTCTTCGAAATCTAAATCTGGTTGTATATGGAGTTGGCATGATGAGGAGCGGAGTGCAAAGTACATCACCTCCATCTTTGTCATGCCTCCTAACACAAGTTGGCCACTTATCCTCATCTTCAGAGTTCTTACCAATACCTCTTATGTCACAATAAACGTTTCTTCACATCACATAGAAGATGTGAATTGCGTGCATCCTTTTGACGATTCCCCAAAACCTTTTGGCAAACCCTCTTCCCCCACCATTCTAGTCTTCCTACAAACCTTGACCCCCATGCCATGTTAACCCGCATGGCCACCCTCTATGATGTACTTGGAAAACATCTCGTTCTCATCAAATCTCCCCCTTCCTCACGATCTTGTTCTTTTATACAGATATCCAATAGGTAGTTAGGGAGATGAATACTAGTAGGACGATAGATGAGGAGGGTTTCTAGGTGGAATAATTCAAACATGGTATACATTCTTTGATTGACTATCTTGCTTATTTGTTTAACCATGTTGTTTGACTAGGATTCATATGGGCCTAGTCCAACCACACTATCCACTCGATCCACAAATTGGGTTCTACGATGGATCTGAACAATTGTTAGATGATCATGGTGGGCCACACATTCTCAATGCTGTGTGTTATTGTGCTTCGCCTACAACTACCACCAGGGCTTGAGAGGACACACTCGAGGGCTAGAAGATCAATAGTTTTCATGCTAGAGCACCAGACCATGCATTCATATCCTCACACTTCGTGTTGTCATTGAGAAGGCAAGACACCACTCTTTGAAAGCCTTCAATTGTTTTGTTGACTTTCGAGAGGCATTTGATTTGGTCTCGAGGGAGGCAATATTTCAGAGGCTTAGAGACATTGGGATCTAAAGACCTTGATTATCGCTATTATGTGTCTTAGTGAGACTGTACTTGGCTGCCTTAGCACAACACAAAATTTTAGATTTTATTAGGAGCACCATTGGGGTGAAGCAAGGGTGCCATCTGTCACCCACATTGTTCAAGATTTGTAAAAATGAGCTAAAGTCCTTCCTATAGGAGCACTTACAATCCGGTGATGGTTGCCTTTTCCACCATGTGTTGATCCCATCCTACTTGCAGAGGATGTGGATCTCTTGTCCTCTAGCACAGAGGGCCTACATAGATAGTTGGATGCATTGGCCAGTTAATTTGATCTTTGATAGATGACTGTCAACCTGGGTAAACCAAGGTTATGATCTTCAACGGGTCTAAGAATATTCTTACTTACTACCACTTTTATTCTAGTGGGGAGAACATTGAGATCACCTGGTTCTACACATATTTGGAGGTTCAATTTTTATGTCCCAGATTTGATATGAGAAGGGCCTCCAACTCTTGATCAATTGGGGGTATGGCTCCCTTGCTCTTCTTCAGAGAGAATCCTTCCCGAATCATTTTCAAGTCATATTGTCCAAGATGGATCTATCGAACACCATTATGAAACCCACAGTCTCTTATGGCTCAGATGATTAGGGACCTAGCTTAATGGAGTCAAATTTCGTTGAAATAGAGCGATTCAAGGTCTTCATCCTCTGGCGCATTATCAATAGCAAGAGGACAATCCTCCAATCCATTATCTAGGCAAAGTTTGGGGCCCACCCTTTCAAGATTGAATCCATTCTTGGATTGGTGTTTCTTCTTCATCGTGTTTGGAGCTTTGTGGATTCAGTTGCTAGTCGAGCTCATCACCCTTTTCTTGCCTATTGCTCCTCAGAGGGCATAGCCTTAACTGGTTCCTTAGGGTAAAACCATTGTTAGTTTGCGGATAATACACGTCTCCAGTAGTATGTGAGCCTCTCGATGGATCGCCTTCCCCCCATTGCAATACTCTCTGGATGCCCTTGGTCACATCTTGTCGACCAAGTAAGAGTTGAACATGATCACCAAGTAGAACATCTACAAACAGTATAAAGAGGTCCCCTAGATTGCCCTAGTAGGGGGGTTGAATTCTAAAAAGGCCCCCTTTGTGGACCACTTTATGCAGTTGAGGGAGGGCGTTATTGTTCATCCTTCTTATACACTTTGACACTGGATGCATGTGCTTAGGATCCCCTTGAGCTAGTGCAGAGTTGGATCGCATCAGCTCCGCGTTGAAGTCGAACATCACATTCTTTGGGTGGACAGGACCTGTTAGCTCTACTGTCTACAGGAGATTGAGACAAAGGAGCATTTCATTTTTTTAGATGTCCCATTTACTATGAGATTCATGGTTTTGGTTTTATTGTCTCTTAAGGGAATCCTAGAACTCTCTCTCCTCCTCCTGGTATTTGGACCAACGATGTTTGGCTTTGTATATGAGGGAGGTCCCTGATTTAGATTCTACTCCCTCCAGCGATCACCCTAGCTGGATACCACTAGGTTGATCATATCTTTCTTTTCGGTGGTCCCAGAGAACAAGGGTACCAAGAGAGCGACAGACAACCTGTTGATTTTTTAATGACAAAATCAGAAATATTTCATTCACACATTTCGTCAAACACTTAGCAACCTAGAGATAACTGTCTTCTTAAATTTCAGAAATGCATACCCACATTCAGAAATTTCTATAAGCAGAAATACACATTGTTAAGCAAAATATGCAGCGGAAATGCACAATGGACAGCAACCCATAACTCACAGAAATTTAGGCAACTGCCAGGGAAAACCCAACGAGAGAGAGAAATCTTATTATTTTGCTTCAGGAAAGTTCAGAACAGCATCAATAACACTTTTTCAGCCAAGAGAAATACCTCTTACAGCACAAAACTGTCCCCCACAAATCTGTCTTGAAAACAATGCCACAGTCTGTACAGCTGTACGGATTTGCTGAAATTTGGCACCTTGAAATTCGTGCCACAACAGGCTGTTGTACCTTCTCTTCTGTATGGCCGTCCTCCTTCAGAAAATTCTTCAAGGATGCCTCAAAAACCGTGCCCAAGCTTGCCTCGGTTTTCGTGCCTCAAGAATGCTGCTGTACGGCCTGTACGGATCCGTACAGTACGGCCTGTCCCAGCAAATAACACTGCTGCAAATCAAAACAGAAAAAAAAGCCTCCTTGGGATTTGTGCCCTAGCTCTCTTGGGAATCGTGCCCTTCTTGATGTTCGCTTTCCTCTCTCAAGCAATCTCTCAATTTCTCCTCTCGTCTTCTCCGGTGTGTTTTTCTCACATCCCTAAGCATGTATATGTACTTTTCTCTTTTCCCAAGAAACCCTAACTTACATAACCAACTCAATCTAATGGCTATCACAAGTCTAATCTGAGGGCTCATATTTAATGCTCCTCATTAATTACAAAATAAGTAATAAATGCTCATTAAATACTTTTTGGGTCCCACAACTTAAAAATACTTTAAGTTATAAAGTACATTCACTTTATAAAAACACTTTATTTAAAAAGTCACTTTACAAATAAAACATGTCTAGGAATTATGACTTTATGTCCTCCCCATGACAAAACACAAAAACATGAATGAGGACATCCCTTGTTATATTTCAACACAACCCACCTTAGTAGCTAGATTTGTGAGACCTCGATGACTTTGATCTTTGCTAGTGAGACCTTTGTGGAGTTGTTGTCTTAGATCTTGGGCCAGTTCACTTAGCATTGGTGGACAGACAACTCCCTCTAGAGCATAGTGATGGGGGTTCCCTTCAAGCAAGATGACATACCATGACCCAACTCCTCTTGTCAGTGGTTTATCACGAGCTTCCTTTCTTTGACCTCAGATGTTAGGAGAGCCATAGTGGTTGAGATTGCAGTCTTAGTGGGAGAGCTTCCATCCTCGTCCTCCTCTTCTGCTAGTGACATTTGTAGAACTAGGATGGGTTGAGGCCCCCTCCCGGGTTTCCTCGTGTGTGACATTTCTCTTCTCGGTCCTAGGGTTTTGGTGTTTCTATTCTCATCAGTGAGGTGGTTCCTGTATTAGCATTACAGTTTTACATGCTTGGGCTTTAGGTTTTAGACCTTAGATCTTAGATTAGATCCGCTTTCGTCTTGCTTTTATAGGAGTGGCCCTTGCGCTCCAACTTGTATTGAAACAGATGTACTTAGCAGTCCCATTGACATTTTTATGGTCAGTTTTTGGACATTAATAAACTTATCTTATCTTATCTACTACTGTTCTAATTTTGATATTATTTTTCATTATATAATTGTTATAATTACTAATTTTAAAAATTCTGCCGTTTTTCCTTTTCTTGGCATTTCTAAGGAGCTGTTTCCAAAACCCATACCCATTGCAGAAACAATTCTGTTTATCCTGTTTTGTTTAAAATAGGGTTAAGGGTCCAGTGTGGTCTTTATTTGATGTCATTTATTTTCTTACTTGAAAGAAGAATATTATTAGTGCTGGCCCATTTTTCATAGAATCTAATCCAACACAATTATGCTTGTATTTACAACAATGTTTTGTTGAATTTCATTAATGGCTGAATGTGGCTCGAATGTTTGCAATCTGGTATTACTTTGAAGGATGGAAAGGATCTCTTTGACAGCACTAGTGGTGTCAAAAATACCATAGTTCACGACTCCATACTCCTGAGCTTATTTGTCCTTTTTTTTGCTTCACAAGTGGATTGCCAAGGGCCAGCAAATTATTGCAATTGCTGAAGTAGTGCATCCATTTTTCACAATACAATCAGGATGTGGCTATTTTTTGGTGTAAACTTCTAGTGCATTAATCCCTGTTTAAGCACATAAACTTCATTACTCTGCAACGAGTGAGTGATGGTTTTAATAGTTTTTTTCGAAACTAGAAGAAGCAAAAGTTTAATTCAGGCAATATGTTTTCACACTTAACATACTGTATTACTGATATATCTGCAAGAAAGTTTTTTGTCTTTTATAGAAGAAAGGATGTTTGAAGATTACCCATTGGGGCATTCTGGGGTGTAGGTATTGGGACAGAGGCATGCATAGAATTGCCAAATCATTGCTTGTAGGCTGTAGCTGATATGTTAAATTGCCATTCACAGCTTGAGTTGGGTTTATAGCGCTTAAGGCATTTTTTCAGAAGAAGAGCAGACACTACAGAAGCTACATCATATGGCATATTCTCCTTGGTCAAGAGACGTCTCCAATCTGTGCTATAGAACTATACATGATATTTCTGGGGAAAGAAGTTTATCTTGTTGAAAAAGATTTTTTCAGAGAAACACAAAAAAGAAGAGAGGCTTTATTACATCTCGTTGGAAATGTTCGGAACAGAACTTTGAATTAGACCTCAAAGCTGTTTCATTTTGGCAATCAGTAATGTTGTTTGTGATATGAGATAAGAGGGTGAATATATCCATAGTACAGTTTTTGACAATGTCGGATTGGTTGATTCATGAGTGGTAGTTAGCGACAATATGTATTAGAAATTTCTCTTCACGCACACAGTGCAGGCCCTAATTATACAATTGGATTTACCTGGGAAAAGATAAGGTTGATTTGCATCACTTGGGAAGCCCAAACTTACTATTGTTCCCCTGTGCTATTGGGTTAATGTGTCAACTCCATTCCATACTTTGTGAGGATTTTCATCAGTTATTTTGTAGGTTCGCAGTTGGAGATTTGGCTATTAAACTGCAGAGAGTTGTTTGCTTGTCTCTTTGATCTCCATTAATATTTTTGTCTCATTACAAATTAGGATCATAAAGTACGAGCTGTAAAACCAAATAAAGTATAATCACTTTATACTTTTATTTTTCAGCAGTCTCCTTCACTGTCTTTTCCCATGTTTAATTTCCAATTTTATTTGTAGTTGTAAGAAGGCTGTACCCCTGAAAATATTTTAGGGTTCAATTGTAATTGTAGCTCTAAGTTTGTGACTCAACAAGGTAGCATTGCCAACTAAAATGTATGGCCTGTTGTTTACTGGTTCCTTTTCTGTCACTCTAACATTTGTTATATGACAATCATTGCAGAAAACTTAGATCAGTTTGCAATGCGACAAACAACTACTATTCTTCCTCCTCCAGCATACAATCAGAAGGTTTCTTCTCTCCAGAGTCCACTGTGTCTAGTGGCATATGGTCAATAAGGTTGGACCACTTCTACTTATTAATGTTATAATGATATTGTGCTTGTGCCACTTTATTTTCATAGAGAATCATCACCAAGAAATATTTTGTACCATGACAATCTTTCTAATTTAAGAGATGCAACTGAAAGCAGGAATGATCTGGCGGTCCCTTCCTCACTATATTGTGGCACTTATGCACAAGGCGGGCAAGGTCCACCTCCTATGTTGCAGGAACGTTTTCAGAGTGTTATTAGCCAGCTTTTTCAACATGTAAAATTCTCATCTATTGTATTCCTCTGTTTAGTATGATATTTGCTTGGATGTTGTTTTTATGTGTTTAGTAGTTCTTAGTTTAAAGATGTTCAGAAGTATGGATCACAAATTATTAAGTCTTGAAAATTTACTTCCAGAGAATAATTCGTTGTGGTGGAGCTGTGGATGATGACATGGCAAATCTGATTGTTGCTCAACTTCTCTATCTTGATGCAGCCGATCCCAATAGGGTTTGTTCTTTTCCCTTGCTTCGGCATTCTTGTAGTTTTCAATGTTCTCAGTAAAATCATTAGTTTTAATGCTTGGGATATTTACGGAGTTTGGACAGTGATTAGGTGATTACATTTTTGAGTTGCATATATGTGTATACATGCTTATGCTTAGGATGGAGGACAAGAATGTCATGGGATAACCTCTTGTGTAAGGGTGACTAAACTTATCACTTTGTTAATGTTTCCAATGTTCCTGGTCTTAATGCTAGGGATATTTATGGAGAGGTTGGACAGTGATTTGGTGATCAGATTTTCAATTTGTTGCATATATATATGTGTACACACATTTATGCTTATGACTTAGGACAATAATGTCATGGGATAACCTCTTGTGTAAGGATGACTAGTAGAGCAAGCTGCAAATTAAATGATAGGACTGGTAGAGCAAGATGCAAAGTAAATGATAGGACTACGTGAAATGAAATGAAATTAATGTTCACTAATGATCAAAACATGTCATTGGGACTTGACACTACGACAGGTAACAATAGAAAAAAAGATAAGTAACGAGTGCCTATGACATCTCCTACATAAAAGAAAAAAAGCAAATGACACAGTAACAGATAATAGTGGGGTTAAACCTAGACTGGGTAAATTCTCGACAGTGCAGTAAAGCTTCCTTGGAGAGGAGAATAAAGAGAGCACGTGATGCCACAATGGAGAAAGCATGTCAAACAAATCATGAGCAGAAAGTTGAAGACAAAGCGGTCTTTAGTTAGTGTCTGAATCAGAGGGGGAGCTTATATTCCTATCATCCACTGTGAAGTCATCGATGCTGAGCCTGATGAAGTCATGTGGAGTGTAGCCTAGATTAAGAGAACCAACTGGGCTAAGGGAGGAAGTTGGGATCTCCTGTGTGGAGATCCCTTAACAATCAAGGTCGACAAACTCTAGAAGAGGGCAAAAATTTGGTGATGCACTCCTGTCTATGAAAATTATGCCAGTCCTTGGATGATCAACCCCTCTATGTTGAGTACTGAAATTTGGATGATAAGTTGACTGTGGGGCAGCTTGAGTAAGGAGGCACGTTTTGACCACTGCTCTATTTTCCATGCAAGTATCTCCAAAATCCATGTGATACTTGATGCAGAAATTTCCTTGGAATTCACACTTTAATGCAATTCAGAAATTTCACCTCCTTGACTAGAGGTTCCTGGATCTTAACCCTGTGAATTTCAACTTTGGGGCTGTTATGAAATAGAGTATAAAACAGCAGTGGAAAAGATACAATATTTCATTTTCTAACAGCCCAATCTTCTAGGCAATCCAAGGAGAAAAGATACCAAACTATCTAGATAAGTTTCAGTCCTCAAGGGCAACTTATCAAGCATAAATCAGATCTGAAAATTCACTTTTACAGCAGATATGACAACAGTGGAACAGCTCTTAAATTCTTCAATGATGATGTCAAATCAGTCAACAAAATTGCCCTTTTACTTATGTCAAATCAACAAGGCATATATAGCTGTAAATAACAATACATGAAAAATAACATAGATGGCTTAAAATTAAATCCAGAAATTATACAAGTTTTGGACAGCTGAAAACTTCATTAATATGCTCAAGATGAAGTTCATGTACATACCATAGCCTTATCTCAAGGCTAGTACAAATCACTAGCTCTCCAAAACCCTAGCTAGGGAAAACCAAGAAAACCCTAGCTCAACCAAGGTGCTCCAACATGCAAGAATCACTACAACAAGTTCTCCAAGGCAAGTCGTCCTCTTCTCTTCTTCTTCTTCACCAAATATACCCTAGAGTTTTATTACAAAACTCTAATCTCAAACCTCCAAGGGATAAATCCTAACCCTAGACTTCAAGATCACACACCAAACTTCAAGATCACTCAGATATGACAGCAGCAGAACAAATCTTAAATTCTTCAATGATGATGTCAAATCACTCAACAAAATTGCCATTTTACTTATGTCAAATCAGCAAGACATATATAGCTGTAAATAACAATACATGAAGAAGAACATAGATGACTGAAAATCAAATCCAGAAATTGTACATGTTTTGGACAGCTGAAATCTTCATTAATATGCTCAAGATGAAGTTCATATTCATACCATAGCCTTCTCTCAAGGCTAGTACAAACCACTAGCTCTTCAAAACCCTAGCTAGGGAAAACCAAGAAAAACCCTAGCTCAACCAAGGAGCTCCAACATGCAAGAATCACTCCAACAAGTCCTCCAAGGCAAGTCGTCCTCTTCTCTTCTTCTTCTTCACCAAATATACCCTAGAGTGTTATTACAAAACTCTAATCTCAAACCTACAAGGGATAAACCCTAACCCTAAACTTCAAGATGCTCCAAGATGCTCCAAGAGGACCATGAAACCCTAGTGACTCCTAGAGAGAGAGAAATCAAATACAAATGAAGACCGAGAGAGAGAGAGAAGGCTAGTGAGGTTCTTTGCTAGGTCACATCTATACACAAGAGTGAATAGAATGAACAACACAAATGATATGATGATCATCTCCAACATCTTTTTCTTCACAAGAGTAAACCCTAGTCACAAGAGCAATCTTCAACAAAGACGTCCTGTCTAGAGTCTAGACTTTTTAACTCCTCCCAGGTTTTCCTCATGAACCCTACTGACTTGCTCCCAGAAGCTAAGTACAAAGAAAAGAGTGTGATGATAATGGTGAATGAGAAGTACTCTCTCCATCGAATTTCTCCTTTTTTGGTTCTATTCTGACCACTGAGTTTCATGTACAAGGTCTTATGCCATCTATAACATGGACTAAAACTTCCACAGTTATGCTTACCATTCTTGTGACTAAAATTTCCATTCTATTGTTATATTCTTGAACATTTTTGGATTTTTGATCTCTGCCCATTGATGAAAGGCCTCAATTTTATCATTTTGATCATAGCAATATTAAATTTGTTCCAACTTTTAAAGGGTTTCATTGTTTTTTCTGGTAAAAAATACTTTTTTAAACTACTGTTATAATTCACAAATATGCCCAATTTGGGTAATTTTACAACTTCAAGCTAGTAAAGTGTTGGTTTTGAAAACCTTAAAGCAATGTTACACGATTTGTGGGTGCATATTGGAATGGGCAGACGATTCCAGTGCAGGTGCCGTAACCATTCTGAATTTAAGAATCGGGGAAACAACACCGACTTTTTCATAAATAGAATTTTATATTTAAAAAGGAAAAACAGAAAATCTAGGAAAAAAGTTAGAGAAAGTCAAAATTCTAGTTCTTAACATCATACAAAAGTAAAATCAGAATTTTAAGATTCTACATCATACATGTAACAATTACATCATAGTACATACATATTTCAGCTTTCAGGAAACAAAATTGTACGTCAGTGAATCATACATGTACCACCTAACCTCGTACACAATTGGGAATTTTAGATTTCTAATTTTGAAAAATTTCCAATCTTGTTTGAAAGGCTCTTGTGTAGATTTTCCAATTCAAGACAGGCCTCCTCATTGTCTTTGCATAATTTGAATGATGTTCTCAGGATAGCTCAAACAAAACTTATGGTTGATATTCAAGACAGGCCTCCTCATTATCTTTGCATAATTTGAACGATGTTCTCAGGATAGCTCAAACAAAACTTGGAAGAAACAATGTTATTTTGAAATAGACAGTGCATAGATTTGATTGCAAACATAGTCGGGCTTCTTACTGGGAAAAGGTACAGTGGTAAGGAAATATCCCAAGTTGAAGACC
>ML791220.1:322705-338872 GCA_009831015.1 Picea engelmannii
ACCACCAAGGAACACATCCAAGGATCAATCCAAGCACGAAGCAAGGATTCCCTGGAACACATCCAGGGGCCCTAGAACACATCTAGGGTCTTGGCCATCCTCCAGGAGAATGGCTCTCGCTGCTGCATATAAATTTAACAGTTTTGTCTTGTCAGAGTGTTCTGCTAGGGTTGAGGTGTGAACCCTATGATGGCAAATGTTGACTTCATGTTCTTTAATCCTCACTTGGATGGAGCTACCCAACTCTCCAATGTAAAGCTTGCTGCAAGAACATGATATATTGTAAATGCCTTTATGTTGACGAGGGTCCAATGGATTAATGAATCTCACCATTTGTTTAATGGTATTAAGGGGCCTGAAGGGGACAATGATCGACTTTTTCTTGAGGATGTTGGCTATCTCGTCAGCCTTGGATGTAAGGTAAAAATACTTTGGAGATAAGATAAGATAATATAAGTTAATTTTATTGAAGTCCAACAAATGACCACAAATATGTCAATGGCATTGCTAAGTACGAAGGTATCAGAACACTGTGGGAGTGCAAGGGCCGCTCCTATGAAAGTCAAAAGTAGATCTAATCTAAGATCCAAATTCTAGAAACTAAGAAAGAAAATGTTGTTGGAAAACAAAACTGGATAGATGCTAGAACCGATAAGGGTCTAATGCCAAAAAATCCTTAGAGGGATGCCTTGGAGGAAAGTACAAGGAGATCACTGCCCCCTGGACCTATCACCAAAAGAAGAGGAGGGCACCCTTCTCTGTGGGTCATCCACCTCTGTATATGTATCTCTCTTAGCATCTGAGTTTGAACAAAAGAAACTTGTGATAACAAGTTGTCTAGAGGAGTTGGAAGAAGTGGTTTGATGAATGTCTCGTTATCTCAAAGGAGGGGCCTACCACTATTGTTTGGCAACTAAGTCACTAGATACGTCCAAACCCCCTCTCGTGTCACGTATCCTACATGTCAGACACGATACGTAAGGACATGTATCCGACATGTGTATAGAACGTGTCTTGTTCACAGGACATGTTCTAAACACGTGTTCGACACTTGCCCTTACATGTCCAGAAAATAGGACATGTGTCCTGAATAGAGAAGGACTTGGGCTCATGTTTTCTCATGCAAGTTGGAGATGTGAGGTGTTTTGGTGTGCAACTGAGGGTTATTTATCCTTACTAATGCTATTTAAGAGGTCCTCACCCCTTCCATTCCACCCATTCTCCTTTATCTTTCATTTTCATCATTTTACTTAAATTTTTAACATTACCATTAATTGTTTCAGGATGTTTGAGAGTGGTTCCAACCTCATTGGACTTCATATGGAGAAAGTAGAATTTTAGGTCCCATTCAAAATTTAGCAGACTTAACAGTTTTTCAGGATTTCAAGATTGGCAGGATTGCAATGTTTCCATTGTATTCTATCATGTATGAGGGTATGAAACTGGCATTTAATCAAAAGAACCAAGCCCTTTATGTACCTCAATGTTGGTGGCATTGATTGTTGAACTCTTTTGTCAAGACCCCGGTAAAAATGTACCCTTCACTCAAGTATAAATTCTTCTGTTGAACTCTTCTCTTTGTCATCATGTCAGGGGACTTAATGGTGTATGTGCACACCAATCTCTGTCTTATATACAGGCAACGAGAAGAGTGGTTGAAGGGAAAGACAAAGATGTGTGATGTGTTTCCTGATGATATGGGTTTGAACAACAGTGTTGAGTTGGCATTAGCCAACTTGGATCTTAATGAACTAGTGCTAGAGCCTATCACTTTTGATGATGGTGATCCTCTTGAGGGCTCATCCTCCACATCAACGAATGCACATATTGCATTGGATATAGGGGAGGAGGAGGAGGAGGAGGATGGAGGAGAGAGCAATGCTAGTGATGCTAATCTTGATGATTATGACATGGAGGACTACTGACAGTCACGACTCATGAGCTATGAGATTCTTCCATCTACGGTTGTAGTATCTACCCTATGGCTATTTTGTATTTGTCATTGGCATTCCCACCTATAGTATCAGTGACTCTAACTCAATATCTATCTACATTGTAATACATTTTGTTTTTGATGACTTAATGAGATTGAGAATGCTACAACTTATGGTTCTAATTTCTTGTGTGTTCAGTGTTTGTCATTTGATCATCATTGATGTTACAATGCATTATGTTACATGTTTTGTATCATGTAAATATTCTAGTTTCTAACAAAATATGAATCTTTATGTCTATATTTCATTTTTGTATGTGTAATTTAAAAAAAAAAATCATATATATAATTTTTAAAAAATATATATATTTAATATATATACATAAACATGTCCTTCGTGTCCTGTTTCTGGGGTTCGCCGTGCCTGTGTCGGATACTCGTATTTTCGTGTCCTCTGTGTCTCGTGTCCTCGTGTGTAGTGACTTAGTTTGGCAGTGGAGGGTTTCCTATTGAAGGACGACCCTTGTTCTAGGATTTGAACCAATAAATTTGAACGTTTCTCACTGAAGGGGTAGGATACCCCCTAAGGTCTACCAAATTTGGACGTTGCTGGAATGGTGTTGTCATTTGCATGGGCATGGGTGCCCTTGTCCATTGGGAGGATTGTGAAAAAGCATGTGATCCTTTGAGTAGTGTTTGGTTGAGGGGAGGCTTGAGTGTGGAAGATTGAAGAGCTAGTGCCTCCACCATAAACAAGGCTAATCATTACTGATCCGAGTACTAGAAGAAGATAAAGAGAGAGTTTTGAGACTCCCTGAAGATGCAATGAAACCTTCCCCGAATCTCATAGTAGGTGGGGCACTGAGAAATAAAGTGCTCCTCTGTCTTGATCTCTTGCTTGTGGCAAAGTTGTCAATATCATGTTTTCCCATGGAGTTTGATGCTCGACCCCTATATGAAGCCTATGTGAACCCACCCTAAATTGTTCCAATGTTAAGCCCTAATATTGGCTCATTACCCCTTAATTGGGGCATATTACATTAGTAATGTTATTTTATTTATGTTGGCTTTATTCCATTAGTTGTAATTATACCTCCTAGTATCCTATATATACCAATGAGACATTTTCATTTGGAATCATCTTGTACTTGAGCATTTATGTGGGGTAAAAGGAGGTTGCCCCCTCGAAGAGGCTTATTATTTGAAATTATCTCTTTTTCAAAGCGTTGAGTACTTATGAGGTTTTTCTATGCTATATTCATATTTGGTTCTTAACATATGGTATCAGAGCTCAAGGTCTTGGGGTTTTGCTGCTACATCTGAGACACCTTGGCATTTTCGCTATAACTTTTTTTATACAACGTTTCAGAAGGAACGACTTGGAGGACATTTAGTAGATGGATCAAGGTACGCTGGGTTAAAAATTCAGCTCTTGCGGCCTTATAATTTTGGAGATACAACCTGTGCAAGATAGGGTTTTGGAATCATCCTGAATTGAGTCATTGCAGAATTTTTGCTATAAAAAGTTTTCTGCAATGTTTCAAACCCCGAACTACGGAGGCTATTCACAGAAATTAGTAAGGTATATGTGGTAAGAAGTTCAGCTTCTGGGTCCTCTTACATTTGTAGATACACCCTGTGGAAGATAGGGTATCTGACTAGTCCTATTGACTAGTTGTTAGAAATTGAGAAGAAATGGAGAACAAAACTGTCTTTTCAATTTTACAAATTAGCAGAGCAACTATGTCTCATTCAAAAAACAAATCAAAAATACTAGAGCAAAGAGAGCAAACATGTGTGCTCAGATCTAAGCTAGTTTAGATGTAGCTAAAAGTAGATCTAGAATTATTAACAAAACATTCTTTCTGATCTAAAAGAAGATATAGATCAGTATCTAAATCTAATCAATAAAACTGATATAGATCAAAGCTCAAAAGCAATATCCAGATCTGATAACCTATAACATTCAATGCTGATATATATATAGACAGATCAGAACAAAACACTAAATAAAATCCAGATCTGATAATGATAGACTGACCAGACCACTTACCTTGCCTTGAAGTCTTACCTCTGAAGAAGTAACAACCACACACTAGAGATGCAAACCCATTTGTAATTGTGCTCAGACAAAATTTAGGATCATAGATCCACCATATAGGTTGGATCTCTTGCCAAGAGATGGATAGAACTTTCTTGCCACCAAGGAGAGAAACTTAAAACCACCACACAAAAATTTCTGTAATGAAACCCCTACACCCACAGAAATTCCAATGGCCCAAACCCTTATATAAGGAATGACTGTAACTCAAAAGGAACAGATCTGAGCTTGAGAGAGCACAACAAGGTTAGAGAGGTAGATCTGAGCTAAAAGGGCCATGACTCAAACAATAGGGGAGCCGAACCACCACAACAAGGGTCACAAGAGGGTCGATCTACCACAACAAGGGTCCAAGCTGCCACACCATAGTCAGTAGACAAGGGGGGCGCACCACACGACCATCCTATAACAGTAGAGAAGCGGGCTGCTCTACAACAGTCACACAAAGGGGAGGCCGCACCACACAGCAGCTACACCAGCAACAGTAGAAAGGGGGCTGTACCACAATGGCCACACTCCAACAGAAAGAGGCCACACCAACAACCACACTCCAACAACAATAAACAGGGGCCGCAACAAGCATCCACACTCCAACAACAAATGGACAAGGGCCACAGCAAGCACACACACTCCAACAACAAATGGACAAGGGCCGCAGCAAGCACAACAGTCCTCAAGGGGAGCCGCAACAATCAACAAACACTTCAACAACAAATAGCCTCAAAGGGGGGCCGATCCATACCACAACAAATAGCCTCAGAGGGGGCCGATCTGCCACACATAGCAAAAATCTCAAGGGTCGAGCTACCACACAAGATGACCTCCAACAACAGTGCAAAGTGGAGGCCGCAACAGATAGAGGAGATCCGCTCACTTTAGGAGGATAGCATAATAACACAATGGAATGTGTGTATGAAAGAGGAGGGGTAGATCTCCTTTTATAGTTTAGGCTAAGGGTTAGGCTAGGGGTATGATAAAAATGATAATTAAAAATTAACACATTTAATTAATATAAATATGTTATAATTTAAACATTTAATTAATAACACCTAAAGCCAAATAAACAAAACCCAAATAAACACAAGCAAGGGTGAAGGGGGGGGGGGTTTGACAAGGGTGACTGGGTGGCAATACTTTGTCCATTCATTCTCAAGGTGACCCTGTTTAATTTTGTCATCATTGCATATGGGATACATCCCTCATGTGGTAATGTCCACCTTCAGGGAGGACATATACCAATAAACACTTGATCAAGGACCAGGTGGCCCCAGAACATTTCTGGGGTCTTATCCACCAAGGTATAAGACTAAGGATCAACCCATGCCCCAAGCATGGGTACCCTGGACATTTCCAGGGGCCCTAGACATATATAGGGACTTTAACTACTTGGTCCCAGACCAAGAACCCCAGTCATATACTGGGGGCCCTCTCAGGGGTCTTTACTGCTTGGTCCCAGACCAAGAACCCTAGTCATCTACTGGGGGCCCTCTTAGGGGTCTTTATTGCTTGGTCCCAGACCAAGAACCCCAGTCATCTACCGGGGGCCCTCTCAGGGGTCTTATCCACCAAGGTACAAGACCAAGGATCAAGGATCAAACTGAGTCAAGAGTGGCACAGACCATATTTGCTTGTGGCATCCCATTTAATGTGGTTTGGTCCCCCTATTGGAAGGATATGGTGAAGGCAATTAACGAGGCTAATGAGGCTCCTCAAAGTTTCAAGGGGCCAAACTATGAAAAACTCAGAATAATGTTGCTGCAGAAAGAGAGGTCATTGATTCATGATATTCTCAAACCAGTTCGTAGCTCATGGACCAACACATGGGTTTCCATTATCTCTGATAGATGGACTGATACAAAGCAGATGCCCTTGGCCAATGTTATTGCATCATCACCAAAAAGAGTGATATTCTTAAGAGCAGAAGATTGTTTTGACAAGGTAAAAGATAGCAAATTCATTGCTGATATTTTAATTTCTGCTATTGAACAAGTAGGGCCAGCAATTGTAGTGCAAGTTATCACAGATAATGCACTCGTTTGCAAAGCTGCAAGCTTGATTGTTGAGAGTAGATATCATCATATTTTTTGGACTCCTTGCATTGTCCATAATTTAAATCTCATTTTAGAAGAGATTGATGCAAAAACTGAATGGATTAAGGAGGTCATAGGGAAAGCTAGGGAGATCATTAAATTGATCACCACCCACCACTAGTCTTAAGCAATGTATCGAGAATATTCCAAATTGGAGTTGCTCAAAGTTGCTGAGACAGGATATGCCTCAAACTTCATCATGTTGCGCCGCCTTGTTGAGGTCAAAAGTGCATTGATGAGTATGGTGGTGGGTGTGACTTGGGCTAAGTGGAGACAGTCAGATTCAAAGAGAGGAAGTATGGTGCAGAGGGTGTTGATTGATGAGGATTGGTGGAGCAAGGTAGAATTCTTGCTCAAGTTTACTTCACCAACATTTGAGCTTCTCCGAGATGCAGACACAGACAAACCTTTCCTGGTAGAGATTTATGATGGCGTGGATACCATGGTTGAAAAAACCGTGGAAATTATTACACAGGAGTCTTCCACTCTGTTTTTTGTCGAGGTTGATTTTGTTGAGCATGTGAGGTCCATCATTGTTTCTAGGTGGAATGGCTTTAACACTCCATTGCACACTTTGGCACATGCTCTAAATCCCAAATTTTATGATGAGGAGTTCATTGCTCAAAGCAATGGGAAGAGGAAGGCCCCACATAAGGACAAGGAGGTGGGCACAGGAGTGAAAAAAGCCTTCCAGAGGTTGTTTCCATCTTCTCAGCAAACAAAGGTGAGGGAGGAATTTGCTTGTTTTGCTGCTGGATTAGAGGATTTTGCAGACATCTTAGCTTTGGAGGAGAGAAGCACCATGAACCGATTAAATGGTGGACTTGTCATGGTGCAAATGGTGTATATTTGCAAAGCCTTGCCACTCGTATTCTATCACAAGTGGCAAGCTCTTCATCAGCAGAAAGGAATTGGAGCACCTATGGATTCATTCATTCAGTGACGCGCAACAGGTTGGGATCGCAAAAGGCCGAGGATCTTGTATATGTGCATTCAAACCTTTGCCTTGTGTCTCGCAAGGGTGAAGAATATACAAGTGGGCCTCATAAAGAGTGGGATGTCAATGCATAAAACCCAGACTTAGAGCTCTCTCTTGCTGCTCTTGATATTGTTGATGATGCAAGTGGAAGTGGAATTCAAGTTGCCTCTTCTTCCCATCGAGGCTCTAGTTCTGCTGAACATGCATCTTGTTCTATTATTGATGATGAGGATGAGGATCAGTATGATATGTAATTGTAGTTGCCTTTAGCTCATGTTTTTTTTCATTTTCAGCACATGCCACCTCATTTATAAAGGGTGATTTTGGATGTAAAGCCTCATCTATAAAGGCTAATTTTGGATTTTGCTACTTGCATCATGTAATGAATGATATTCATCATCTATGGGAGCTAATATGGACATGGTTTTCCTTCTAAAATGTCATTTATGTGTATCATTATGTTTTTCTTGCAATATAATGCTTTATTTTAAAAAAAACTATATATATATATATATATATATATATATATTTTTTTTTATTTTATTTTATTTTTATTTTTTAATTTTTTTTATATACGGCGTTTCCTCCGACGTTTCCATTTTTTGAGGGCCTGTTTCGTATAGTCCCTGTTTCGGAAACTCATAATTGTTTCCCCGTTTCGTGCAACTTAGAATGGGATGAATGTAGGATACTCTTGTCTAGAACATGCACTATTACATCATGACAGATCACTAGAAATTGGAGCCCAACAAACTCCATACCGGATTCAATTAATCTATGAATAGAATATTTTCCCTTTAGAACATGCACTACCATGTTTCTCTGGATCAAGGTTATGTCAAACCATCCCCCTTGATGCCCCCTCTATCGAATTGTGTTTATAGGGGGGTTGCCTTCTAAGTGCCTTTGGGATGCAATCCTAGTTTGAACACTCTTGAGAGTGTTTTTCGAGAGTTCTCTTAGAGGCAAAATAAAATGCTCCCTACAATCATTCAAAGCACTCTCGAATCTTGATTCCACTTCATTCTCGCCTCAAATCCAATGAGCTCTTGGCCTTAAAAAATTGAACCCAAAGCACTCTTATGCACCAAAGAAACGCTCCCGTGGAATTCGATTAATTGAGATTTTCTCTTTATTTTTATTACATGTGGGGCCTAAGGGAAGGCCCCACAACTCATGTCTATGATTTATGGATGGATAAAATTCCTATTTCATTCCATTTGCTCTCATTCTTTCAGTGATTTTGTTCATCTTTTCTAGGGTTTTGAGTGGGCTTCTTGCTAGTTGTTGAGGAGTAGATATGTGAAAACTTGGAGGGAAGATGGATGGTTGCCATATTCACATTTAATTGTTGTTGGAACGTCAAAGAGGTAAGATCTAACCCTCTTCTCACTTGTTTTTTTGCCTTTATGTTGTGTGCTTTCGATGTTGAAAGTTCTTGTCGTCTTCTCTATCCTAGTCTTTCTTTTCCCTCATTATATTGCAGGTTTTTCTCAAGAAGCATGATGGATATGTGCTGTATGATTTCGTTTTTGTTTATAATGACGTTGATGGACAATAACAATGATGGGGAAGAATCACAGGATCTTCATGGTGTGTATGGCCCATACTGTGAAGAGGAGGAAGAAGTAGAAGGGAATGATGTTGAAAGTGACGGTGTAGATACAATTTAAACTTTTTTAACAACCTTGTGGAATTACATTGCAAGACTTGAGGGAGGGAAAGGGGTAGAACCACTAAATTTACATGTCCCTACTGTAAGAAGGCTTACATGGGTTGTTGTACCCATGTGAAGAAGCATCCTTGTGGCTTATCGTTGGGTGATTAAACCAAGAACATAGGAATCTTAAAGTACCAAAGGAAGATATACAAAAATACACTAGGGAAGAGTTGGTGCACAAAACAAATAAAAAAACAAAGGTTCAATACGATGCCTCATAAAGAATGTTCAACCAATCCCCATCCCCCCATGCTAGTGGATCCATGCCTATTTATACAAGATATAGAACAATAACAAATTTCCTTGATAGGAATGGTAGGGACGACATGGATGCAAAGGTGTGTAGGTTTCTTTATGCACGTGTCATACTATTTTTTTCTTTGCTTCCCCTATTGGCATGATATGGTTATTGCCATCAATAATGCCCATAAAGGATACACGACCCCTGGGTATGAAAAAGTTAGAACCCAATCACTTCACAAGGAAAAAGCTAAAATCCCTAATGCTCTCGAAAATTTTACAATTGATTGGACCAAATATGGGGTATCCATTGTATATGGTGGTTTAACAAATGTTAATAGCATGAGATTGATAAATGTTCTTCGTGTATCTGTTAGAATTTAAGGGCAAAAACAATAGACTAGCTAGAAACAAAAATTCTTATATTTTTCAAATCATTAGCTATTGTAATTATATGACCATCATGACATTTAAAAATCTGATGCTTAACCTAACAATAACTGTGAATAAATAACATACATAACCCAGATCCGAGTATTACCACAGCTGTAGAAAAGGACACATGTACTTGATTAGCTGTTGTTGCCTTCCTCCAGTGTATGCTCAGAAAAGCTCAGTGAATCATGGATCAAACCTCAGGGTAGATCTCCTCATGGACATAGGGACAATGCCAAGAAAGACTCTTAGGTTAAGCAATCAAAACTAGAACTCAACAAGCTAGAAAAAACAAGGTCAAGAACACAGTCCAAGCCATTGCCTAAGTATTAGGGCTGAATACAAATCAGTGTCCAACCTAGGGCTGGAAAAACAAACCCACAATCAACATTAGGCTGATTTAACACAACCCAACTTTAAACACAGATGCCCACTTCAAGCAGAGACAAGTATTTGCGGTCCAATATCAGGCCTAACAATCCAATCACAAAGCATAGAAACCAAGGCGGCTGACTGGGATGAGCACCAACAAACCAATAGCAAACATAGAAACCTAAACAACAGGCAGGGATGGACACCAATAGTCCAACGACAAGCACAAACAATCACAACTAGTAGAGATAAACCCTCGATAGGCTGGTGCAGACCAAGAACACGCAAGAGAGAATTGAAATGACCCTTGTAAACTTGTCCATAAGAGCTGCAACAAACCTCAGTCTTAATATCAACTTGGAGGAGGTAGATCGCATGCATCAAGTGTCACAGGGGAGGGAGAGACCACTCCTATATATAGGTTTTAGGTAGGTAAGAACATATTAACCAATTAGGGTCCACTTGACATAGCTTTAGGGTTAGGTTAACACCTAAAAAATAACAAATAATATTTTACCTTTTAAAAACGTCAAGTGGTAAATCCAATTGACCATAACCAAGTCAACAAGGTAATAAATTAAATCGATGAGGTGGGTTCCAAGATCATGGCGGCCATCTTTCTTTAGGAAAAAGTAAAGTCCAAAATATAAATTCAAACCAACACATAATCATAAATTTAGAAGGGTAATAACTCAAGCAAGGGGTTTCATTAATAATAAACAATAAGACAAAGTCAAAGGTCAAGTCCTTCTTTAATGGCAGTTTGTCCACATGAGTCCCACGATATAACTTATAAGCTTTTTATCATCCTAGCATACGTGGAAGGCTAATTACGTGATCATGCCTTTCTTCTTAACTACTCCTAGGTCATATGGACCATCCCGGGAGAGAAGAAGGTCACACATTATCTCGGCTTGGTACTTAGACCAAGAATCTGCCTGGTCCCAGACCAGGATACCCCAAAATACGTTCGACGGCCCTAGAATATATCTAGGGGCTTAACCACCAAGGTACACAACCAAGGATCAATCCAAGCGCTAAGCAAGGATTCCCTGGAACCCATCCAGGGCCCCTATAACACATCTAGGGACATATATCATTAAACTACTAGGTCCCTGACCAAGAACCCCAAAAGAATTCTGGGGTCCCAACTAAGGTCTTTTTCCATGGCTCTAACTGCTTGGTCCCAGACCAAGAACCCCAAGAGTGCACTGGGGGCCCTAGATCACAACTAGGGTCTTTGCCATCCTCCTGGAGAATGGCTCTTGCAACTGGACTAATTTTAACACTCCCTCTTAGCAAGAGAGGCATTCTCAACAACACCAAGCTTGCCTTGAAAGTACACAAACTTTGTCAACGACAGAGGCTTGGTCAATATATCTGCAGTTTGTTTTGTAGTCGGAACATACTGAATGCTGAGAACATTCTTCTGCACCATGTCCCGAACATAGTGATATCTCATCTTAATGTGTTTCGATTTGTCATGAAACACATGATTCTCAGAGAGCTTTATACAACTTTGGTTATCACAGTGAATTACTGTGGGTTCCAGCTCAACACTGAACAAATCCAAGAGTAGCTTTCTAAGCCACACTGCTTCTTTGCTAGCATCACTTGTAGCGATGTATTCTGCTTCTGTAGTGCTTTGGGCTATGGAGCCCTGCTTCCTGCTGGACCAAGAGATCATAGCTGAACCCAAACTGAAACAATATCCGAAAGTGCTCTTCCGGTCCACTGTACTGCCCATCCAATTTGAATCTGAATAACCATGAATCATTACACCTCCACTGGTAGTGTATATGAGTCCATAGGCTATAGTCCCCCAAACATATATGAGAATATGCTTAGCAACAACCATATGAATGTGTTTCAGCTCACACATGAACTGACTGAGGGCATTCACTGCGTAACAAATGTTCGGTCTGGTGTGTACTAGGTACATTGAGGACCCAATAATTTGACGGTATACTGCAGGGTCTTCTGGATCTAAACTTGTAGCGTTATCTTGTAACTTCTTTAGGTTAGAAATCATAGGTGTGGTCATGGACTTATAATCCAGCATCCCAAATCTACGAAGCACATCAACTGCACACTTACCTTGTGAGAGAAAGATCTCACTAGGTCTCTGCCACACCTCTAAACCAAGAAAGTAATGCCAAAGACCCAAGTCCTTGATTTCAAACTCCGCTGACAACTCCCTCTTAGTCTTAGCTATAAGATGTTCCTCACCAGCAAAGGAACAAATCATCCACATATAAGACCAAGATCACAGGATGATTCTTCACAACCTTTATGTAAAGGTTAGGATTTGCTATACTCTTGGAGAACCCAAGACTCTGAAGAAAACTATCAATTCTTCCATACCAAGCTCTTAGAGCCTATTTCAATCCATACAAGGCTTTCTTGAGTTTGCAGACATGGGATTCCTTCCCATGGATCACAAAACCCTCAGACTGCTCGATATAAACCTCTTGCTCAACTTCACCATTAAGAAAAGCAGTCTTAACATCCATTTGGTGAAAGTTTCCAACCAAAAACTGAAGCAAGAGAAATGATGACTCTGATAGAGGTATACCTGGCAATAGGAGCAAAGATCTCATCATAATCAATTCCCTCTTTCTGAGAGAAACCATGAGCCATAAATCTAGCTTTGTATTTTTCAACACTGCCATCTGCTGCATGCTTTATTTTGTAAATCCATTTAGAGGTCACTATTGATATTCCTTGTGGTCTTGGGATCACTTCCCATACATCATTCTTCAATATTGACTCATACTCTTCTACCATGGCATCTTTCCACACTTTATGATTGGCAACCTCATCAAAAGTGGAAGGTTCTGAGTTAATCACATGATTCAACTGATCTATCAAACCTGAGTACTTATCTGGCTTCTTGCTTTCTCTGAAAGTACCTTTAGGTGTTGCATGCTTTTCTGCTTCCTTTAAAATTTCACGGCACCATGCTGACCTCCTTTTGACAGGAGGTTTCTTTAGGGGAAACTCAACATAATCCCTTATGGGATCCACTGAAGGCTCTCTGTCCTTCTCCCTCTGCTCATCTGAAAGTTGTGAACCTGAAAGCTCTGAAGTTGGAGCTTCCTGCTCCTATGTATCACAGGAAGCTCTCTGGAACGACGAAAAACAACTTCCTCATGGACGGTCACATCTTTACTGACCTCTATATATTTTTTCTCTAGCACATAGATTCGATATGCTTTTGAGGTCTCACTGTACCCCACAAAAGTGTCTTTCTTTCCAGAGGGCTCTAACTTAGTCCTCTTTTCTTTTGGTACATGAATATAGATAAGACTACCAAATATTATCAAGTGATCAACTGAAGGCTTCTTACTCATGAATACTTCTTCTGGAGTTTTCTCTTCCAAGGCTTTACGAGGACACCTGTTCTGAATATAGACTGCAATACTTGCAGCTTCGACCCAAAGAGACAACAGAAGATCCTGATCATACATCATAGCTTTGGCTGCTTCATAAATTGTCTCGTTCTTTCTTTTTGCAACCCCATTCTATTTGGGATTGTAAGGCACTGTCAGCTCCCTCTTAATCCCAGAAGCTCGACAGAGATCATCATACTTGTAGGAGTCAAACTCTTTTCCATTATCTGTTTTGAAAACACAGATATGTCTACCTGTCTGATTCTCAACAAGATTCTTAAATTCCTGAAATTTACTGAAAGATTCATCTTTAGTTTTCATAAAATAAATCCAGGTTTTATGGGAGCAATCATCAATAAAAATGATATAATAAAGACAACCATTCATGGACGGTGCAGTCATAGGTCCACAGAGATCAGAATGCATAAGATCTAAAATACCATTAGTTTTTCTATAATTGTGAGGGTAAGCTTTCTTTGTATTTTTACCAAGAGCACAACCTCTACAAATACTATCATGCTCAAAATGAAAAACTGACATACTTGTTACCATCTTTTACAAACGTGGGAGAGCATCATAGTTGAGCTGTCCAAACCTTTTGTGCCATAGTTTGCAGGGGTTGATCATCTCATGAGCTAATGCTTGAATAGCTTGACTTGAGACTTTGTAAAGTCCACCTTTTTGAACCCCGATTATCATGGTTGAGCTCATACTTTCATTTGAGTGCCACACAAGAGCCTTTCCTTTGGAGAAGGCTACTGTGTACCTTTTACTTTCTAGAACTGCAACTGAAATAAGATTTTTCTTTAAACCAGGAACATAAAGAATTTCTTCAACATGAAATACATTAACTGACTGAATTTGAAAGGAGGCTGATCCAACTCCTTTGATGGCATAAGTGCCATCATCACCCAATTATAGCTTCACATCGAACTTCTTGTCTCGATAGTTCACAAGATTCTGCTTGAACCCTGTCATGTGCTTGGAGGCTCCGCTGTCCATTAACCATATTTCTTCTGATTTGATGACAACACTGGAGAGAGATGAAATAAGATAACTCTCTTTGCGTTGCTCTTGTTCTTTGGAGGCAACTCTGGTTCTCTTTCTCTGAGGCTCTTCTTCCTCAGCTGCAACTGAAGCATGGAACTTACCTTTTCGTTTCTGCTTTGAAGGAGGGTTCCTACAGTCTTTTGCATAATGACCTAGCTTGTTACAGTTAAAACATCTTACTTTAGACAAATGAGAATGAGGATGAGAGTGCTTACCTTGAGGTTTCTTACCTTTTCCTTTGTGATGAGGAAACCTCTTCCATTTCTTGGCTTTGGTGGAAAAAGCATGGTCTTTCACAGTGGAGGGCTCATTTATGCTTTTAATTCTGCCCTCTTCTTCCAAGCAATCATGCCATAATCTCTTGTAGTTGGGTTGAACTTCTCTTCCATTTACATATGAGATAAATGTCTCCCACGATTTTGGAGGATTATCTACTGTCGTTTGCACAAGGTCATCATCATCTACTACAACTCCAATTGCTACGAGCTGATCTCTCGTTTGGGCAATTTTGGAAAAGAAGGCATAGATGGTTTCATCCTTTCCCGTCTTTAATGTACGTAATTGTTTCTTCAAGGTCCTCTTCTGAGTAAGGGCCTTCTATTCATACAAGTTTGCTAGGGCATCAACACATTCCTTTGTTGTCCTTAAGTGAGCAACAAGAGGCTTCATACTATCTTTAATTGAGTAAAAAATGACCCTCTTGGCTTTGGCCTGCCTCTTCTTATAGACTGTTCTTCTTGCATTTGTAACAGATTCTTCCACTACCCTGGTAACCAGTTCATCCAAATCATTTTCTTCCAGGATATTCAAGACCCTAGCCTTCCAGGCACTGAAGTTTGAAGCCCCTTAAAGCCTATCTTCTGCTTTGATTGAAGATGAAGCCATATCGAAGTCTAATTGCAGGAGAACCCTTAATAGAGATCAACTGCTAACCTGAAAAAAAAACCCTTAAATAGAGGATCTATGTAGGCTCAAAAGTTTTCCATAAATGAGCTCTTTTCACGTCCTAAGCTCTAATACCATGTTAGAATTTAAGGGCAAAAACAATAGACTAGCTAGAAACAAAAATTCTTATATTTTTCAAATCATTAGCTACTGTAATTATATGACCAACAAGACATTTAAAAATCTGATGCATAACTTAACAACAATAGTGAATAAATAACATACATAACCAAGATCTGAGTATTACCACAACGGTAGAAAAGAACAAATGGACCTGATTAGCTGCTGTTGCCTTCCTCCAGTGTATGCTCAGAAAAGCTTAGTGAATCATGGATCAAATCCTTAGGGTAGATCTCCTCATGGACATAGGTACAATGTTAAGAAAGACTCTTAGGTTAAGCAATCAAAACTAGAACTCAGGAAGCTGGAAAAAACAAGGTCAAGAACACAATCCAAGCCATTGTCCAAGTATTAGGGCTGAATACAAATCACTGTGCAACCTAGGGATGTAAAAACAAACCCACAATCAACATTAGGCCAATGTTTTAAAAACCAAAACCGGTACTGGAACCGGTCGAGGGTCCAACCGGAACCGGAACCGGTAATAAACCGGTCAAATCGGTTTCAATGAACCGGTTTTTTAAAAAATACATAAAATATTTAAATTTTAACGAAAAAAATATATTTTTAAGATTTTAAATCATGTTTCCAAAGCATTAGAGACAATTAGAGACAACATATCCAACATATCCAAAGTATGCTCATGAATATATCAAAACGACACCAAGTGCAATACATATCTAGAGATCGGAACGTAAATACATAATCAATGAGGCTTTATATGGCCTCTACAACATCAAATAACATACTAAGTTAGAGTCACTGATACTATAGGTGGGAATGCCAATGA
>ML791220.1:339785-356233 GCA_009831015.1 Picea engelmannii
AATGGGACCTAAAATTCTACTTTCTCCATATGAAGTCCAATGAGGTTGGAACCACTCTCAAACATCCTGAAACAATTAATGGTAATGTTAAAAATTTAAGTAAAAGGATGAAAATGAAAGATAAAGGAGAATGTCACTAATTAATTACTACCCTCAACTGCACACCAAAACACCTTACAACTCCACCTTGTTACTTAGGTTTTAGGTTTTAGGGGGGTTTAGAGGGTTTTAGGTTTCTGGGACCAAACCGGCCGGTTTATGACCAAACCGGCCGGTTCCGTCTTAAACCGGTCGGCCGGTTCGGTTTTTCAACCGGTTCGACCCGGTCTGTCATCTAACCGGTCAAACCGGCCGGTTTCGGTCATTTAACACATTCAACCCAACTTTAAACACATATGCCCACTTCAAGCATAGACAAGTACCAATGGTCTAATAGTGGGCCTAACAATCCAATCACAAAGCATAGAAACCAAGGCGTCTGACTGGGATGAGCACCAACAAACCAACAACAAACATAGAAACCTAAACGACAGGTAGGGATGGACACCAGTGTTAAATTTGACAGCATCGAAAGTCATTCTCCAATGAGAGGCCATATGGGCCACCTTGAGGCTAGCTAGGGAGATTTGGAGAATCAACTAGTCTTGTGAGGTATTGACAAAATCCAGGGGGAACGTACAACCTCTGAGTCAAACCAAATGTCAGGACGAACGAGATGCTATATGATCTTGTGAGTCAATCCAAGGAAAAGGGAGAAGCCTTGTAAGTCTAAGACAAAAGTCAAGATGTAAGTCTAATGCAAATGTTAGGGGGAACGTACAACCTCTGTGAACATAGACAATCTAGTGCAAAATTCAGGGGGAATGTACAACCTCTGTGAGCATAGACAGATTAGTGAAAAAGTCAGGGGGAATGTACAAGCTTTGTGAGCCTAGTCAAGCTTTGTGAGCCATGAGCAAAAGTCAAGGCATCTAGCAAAAGTTAGGTTGAACATAAAATTCCTATGAGCTAGAAACAAACAATCTTCCTGATATTGCAAATGATGTAAATGTATTGATTTAGTGCGTTGGCACGTGTAACACTATCCACCATGAAGAAATTCAAATTGCCATGTAAAGAGTCGAGTTGTAAAAGTCAAAATTGCATGTCCAGGTCAAAGTCAAAGTTGTCAAGTTTTTGTTGCATGTTGCATGCATTTCTTGTTGCATGTTGCATGCATGTCTAGTTGCACGCTGCATGCATGCATGTCGTGTGCATGCTGAGTAATTTGCATGCATGTCCAGTCAAGGTCGAGTCAATTGTTTAGTTGGCATAACATGCAGTGCCATGTCAAGGCTAGTTGAAACTGAAGTGTAAAGTCAAGTTCTAAACTTGAACTAAAGTGTAAAGCCGAGTTATGACTACCATGCAATAAAGTTTCTAATTCGAGCCCTCTCCTCTCTACCTCTCCACTCCTATTTAAGCAAGAGGTCGACCCTCTCTTCTAAACAGTTGTTATGCTGCACAAGAGTGAATGAAGAGAGTCTGTTTGCAGGTGATTGAGAGTGGGCCGCAAGCATACGAGTCTGCTGTATACACAGTGAGCAAGGACAACGAATAAGTACTGTTTATATCAGCAGCAAGGACAACAAATAAGTGCTGTTTATATCAGCAGCAAGGACAACGAATAAGTGCTGTTTACATCAGCAGCAAGGATAGCAAATAAGTGCTGTTTACATCAACAGCAAGGACAACAAATAAGTACTGTTTTATATCAGCAACAAAGACAGTGGATAGTGGTGTTCATAACAACAGTAAAGGACAACAAGTATTTTGCTGCTTGCTGGTCATACAATCAGGTTTTCTTTCATGGTGGATTATTGTACTTGATCTTACATATTATTTGCAATTAAAGGAAGATTGTTTGCTTGAGTTTTCTCCCCTTTTTGGGTTTCTCCAGGGTAAATTCTTGTGCATGTGTGAGATTCTATTTTGAGTTCCTCTTGTACTTTTGTTCATTATTTCAAGTGTTCATTTACTGGTTGATAAATTAGTATTGTTTAAAGCGTTGAAGAAACTAAAGAAATAATCTGCATATTGAATCAAGCTCGATAATTTAACAACCAACAGTCCAACGGCAAGCACAAACAATCACGGCTAGCAGAGATAAACCCTCTATAGGCTGGTGCAGACCAAAAACATGCAAGAGAGAACTGAAACGACCCTTGTAAACCTATCCAGAAGATCCACAACAAACCTTAGTCTTAATATCAACTTGGAGGAGGTAGATCTCATGCATCAAGTGTCACAAGGGAGGGAGAGACCACTCCTATATATAGGTTTTAGGTAGGTAAGAACATATTAACCAATTAGGGTCCACTTGACATAGCTTTAGGGTTAGGTTAACACCTAAAAAATAACAAATAATATTTTACCATTTAATATTTAATTAGGGTCCACTTGACATAGCTTTAGGGTTAGGTTAACACCTAAAAAATAACAAATAATATTTTACCATTTAAAAACGTCAAGTGGTAAATCCAACGGACCATAACCAAGTCAACAAGGTAATAAATTAAATCGACGAGGTGGGTTCCAAGATCATGGCGGCCAACTTTCTTTAGGAAAAAGTAAAGTCCAAAATATAAATTCAAACCAACACATAATCATAAATTTAGAAGGGTAATAACTCAAGCAAGGGGTTTCATCAATAATAAACAATAAGACAAAGTCAAAGGTCAAGTCCTTCTTTAATGGCAGTTTGTCCACATGAGTCCCACGATATAACTTCTAAGCTTTTTATCATCCTAGCATGTGTGGAAGGCTAATGGCGTGATCATGCCTTTCTTCTTAACTGCTCCTAGGTCATATGGACCATCCCGGGAGAGAAGAAGGTCACACATCATCTCGGCTTGGTACTTAGACCAAGAATCTGCCTGGTTCCAGACCAGGATACCCCATAACACATCCGAGGTCCCTAGAATATATCTAGGGGCTTAACCACCAAGGTACACAACCAAGGATCAATCCAAGCGCTAAGAAAGGATTCCCTGGAACAGATCTAGGGGCCCTAGAACACATCTAGGGAGTTATATCATCAAACTGCTTGATCCCTGACCAAGAACCCCAGAAGAATACTTCGGGCCCAACTAAGGTCTTTTGCCATGGATCTAATTGCTTGGTCTGAGACCAAGAACCCCAGGAGTGCACTGGGGGACCTAGATCAGAACTAGGGTCTTTGCCATCCTCCTGGAGAATGGCTCTTGCAGTTGCACTAATTTTAATAGTATCCACTAGTGGTAGACTTTTCCTTTCTTGGATCTTTAAAAGATTGTTGCTAATATTGCAAATCTCTTACTGAGAACTAGTAAAAAAAATGGGATGTACAATGTCATTCAAACAAGTGTTGATAATGGTCTAATTGTAAGGTCGTAGGTGCAATCATCGAGGATGTATATTGTAACATAATTTGTTCTGGGTGTTTGCTTCACACATTGAAACTCTTGATGCATGATAATATGAAGTCGAAGGAATTGGATTATTAATGGATTGGTGCCTTGTACAGGAAAGAAAAGATGTTAAAATTTATCACCAATCACAACACTGCCCACTTCATTTTTTGGTAATTACTCAAAGTTGAAGCCACTTGAGCTTGCAAAGACCATATTTGTTAGCTATTGCCTTACCTTTAGGTGCTTTTTTGAGGTTAAGAGAGGGCTTGGTTGGAATGGTGGTGAGTGATTCATGGCAAGGTTTTACTTTGAAGTATGCAACCGCATCTAATAGAGAGGAATTTTAGGGGGTGGAGGAAGCCATTCTTGATGGTCAATTCCATATACAATATGATTTGGTTTGTAGATTCAAATTAGCTCCGGGAGGTGTATGAGCACATGGGAAACATGGTAGGACATATCAAAGAAATTTTTGAAATAAAAGATGCAATCTTGTATGATCATATTCACAAACATATGGTCAAACAATGGCATAATCTAAATGATTCATTCCATGCCTTAGCATATGTCTTCATACCAAAGTATTATTCTGCATCATGGTTGGACCATCCAATACTTGTGGGTGGGGTTAAGAGAAGACCAGACACGAATCCATAGGTTCAAAGTAGATATATGGATGCTTTAGAAGTTTAGACAAACTGATTTGTGATGAAGCCAAGTGTGATAAAGTACAAAGTGACATGAGCTTGACCATTAGTTGCCATAGAGTCTTCGATTCTATTTATGTAATTAAAGATCAAGATAGGATTAGTCTTATAGAATGGTGGAACATGTATGGCAATTCTACCACACATCTTGCATAAATTGGTGGTAAAATTGGTTTCAGATGTTGTGAACACTTCTACAGAGAGGTGTTCGAGCACTGACAACTTCATCCGTAGTGTGAAGAAAATGAACATGAATGTAGACTGGGTGGAAAGCTTGTTTATGTACACTACAACTTCAGGTTATTGTCCAATTATTGTGAGGCGATGAAGAATGATAGAACATATAAGACTCGTGACAACAATTTGGAGGAGGATAATTTGAAGGATGGAGCCATAACTTTAGAGCGCTTGGACGTTGAACTTTTGGTTGATGGGGCTCATGATCTTGATCATGTAGAAGAGATGCCATCCTCATCCACTACCATTGTCGGCACTAGCAGGATTCCAGATTAGCAGCTTTATCTTCACAACCTCCACTGTTGTGTGGGGTTATGTAGCTTGAGTTGGTAATTGTCCCAGTGTTATAAGGCCACTTCCTACTACTGTTGTTAGATGTCGGGAAAACAAATTAGATGTTGCTTGTGGCAAGAGGAAATATTAGGAGATAGTAAAATTATTTGTCTTTTTTATTTTAGATGCTAGAACATCGGATTATTTGTCCTTATTATGGTCTATTTTGTACACATTATATGCCAATTTTTTGCGTGTTACAACTCTTTGGTCATTGTGCCTTGTGTCATTTCATGGTTGACGTTATCTGTTACAGTTTGTTGATCAGAACTATTATCTATTGAAGATTGAAACTTGAAGGTTGATGTTATGGTCAATCATTTGATGAAAATCAGATTGTTGATGTTATCTGTGTCTAAATGGTTGATGCTTTAATGATTATCATTAATCTACTATGGATTACATTTTTGGCTTCTTGAAATTGTGGTTTTTGTCTACAAGTAGCAGAAAAATCTATGCTTTCATATTTTCTGCTACTTACTTGACATTTTGCATGCCATTTTGAATATATTTGCATCAAAATATATTAAAATAAAAATGGCTAATGGTGCCTTCCAAGTTGATGAAAGTGAGTAGCTAATATAGCATCCACCAGGGTTAAGGTCTTACCAGTGACATGTTCATGCTTGTGGATGTGTGCTAGCATAAGCAGAAACAATTGAGGCCAGGTGCGAGTCCTTGTGATTTTGGCAGAATAGACACCCCCTACTTTGGGCCTGTAAGTTGAAGGGTGACCGAATTGATTGGTGCTAATGTATAGACTAATATATATATATTGTGAAAATCCCAAGCCCTAGGTGACTAAGTAGATTGCTGAATTTAATTAACGCAGAAATAAATTTCAGATCATAGCATTAATCATGCAATAGCTGGAAATTAAATAGCGGAAACAAAAAATCAATTTCACACAACACATGTAATTACTCCTTCGAAACTAGCTTTTCATTCTTTTGAAAATCTTACAAGAAAATCTCCACAAGCTGCCCAAAAACAACACTGCACGGATACCAAAAAACACCCCAAATTGAGCAGAACAACCTACTGGGAGAGTATGGCTGTCTGCACGGCTGTATGGCCTGTTCATACGACTGTACGGATCCATATGTTACTGTCCATACTGATGTACGAACTTTAGAACGACAATATGAAACTGTTTTGTATGCTGTACAGAACTGCATGAGATTACGTGCTGCCGGAAACCTCTCTTTACTGGCTTCCTGCTCTGTCTCCCTCTTTGTCGCTCAATATGCTGAACAACTCAAGTGTTCAGGTGTGTGAACTCTATATTGACCTGTCTTTATAGTTTTAGCTGAGACCAAATCCCTAATCTATTTCTGAGATTTATTCCTAGTTTAAGTCATGCATGCATGAAATACACTTTTTAAACTCAACTTCTAAAAATAAAACTTTCACTTTTTAATTAATGTGAATTACAAAATAGAATTTACTTTTCGAAAATATTTCGAACTACTTTTCGCACATTCTCGCGGAATCCGTGCGGAAGTTTCTATCCGAGCTATAATTCTCAACACTCTCTCTTAGTGATGAAGGAATTCTGCACCAATCCAAGTCCGTCACTGAATGCCTCAAACTTCCTTTTTGCCAAGGGCTTGGTCAGAATATTAGCTACCTGTTGATTTGTGGGAATATACTAGAGCTTCACAACTCCCTTCTGAACCCTGTCTCGTATGAAGTGATATCTGATCTCTATATGCTTGGACCTGTCATGAGACACTAGATTCTCAGATAGTTTGATACAGCTTTGATTATCACAGTAAATGACTGTGGGATCCAGCTCCTGATCAAACAATCCTGCAAGTAACTTGAGAAGCAAGATGGCCTCACAACTAGCCATATTGGCTTCCATGTATTCAGCCTCTGCTGAGCAAAGTGCCATGGAAGTCTGCTTCCTGCTAAACCAGGATATCATCACTGATCCCAAGCTAAAGAAACACCCTGAGGTGCTCTTCTTGTCTTCATTAATTGAGGATATTAATTTGGGCTTGCTACACTTGGCACTTGGAAATGACTTGGCAGTCCAGGTTCCTGAGGGTTGTTTCCCACTTATTGGGTCTATTGAGTCAGCTTCGAGATCTTTACTTCAGCTCCAACCTCTAGTGCTCTGGAGTGATGTGCCAGTAGGGGTCTTAGTGTGGGAGTGTCCTTGGTTCATTAAGTTAACATAGGGGTTTGTAAATGGACTTCAACTCCTAGGATCGGCTCACTAATGAAAAGATAAAACTTCTGCGTTAATTAAATTCAGCAATCTACTTCTTTGGTTGAGATCATAAGGACTTTAGTCAGCTAGAAATGGTAATTTTCGCATGGTATGGTCTAAGATATCTTGGAGATGGTGAAGTGAAGTTGCAAGGGTATACAGACTCAGATTGGGCAGGCAGTGCAGAAAAAAAAATAATTTTTTTTTTATTTGTAAGTTCAACATCTTTAATTCTGCAGCAAGTATGACAATGTTCTGATTTCTTTCCCTTCCCCTTCTGACTAAAGCAAGGTCTTATTACATTATCTCAAAATCATGCAGTGAGATGGGATAGAACCTCCCTCCATTATCAGGAATTTTCTAATTAAATCAGCCTCATTACAAGCTGTTTCAAACTGTGGAACTCTTACTTCCCCACATAGTAAATTTGCTTTCAAAATTGTGTATGTTTGCAGGGTCATTTGTGGACTATTTAACATGACTAAGTGTTATAGTTAAAGATTTCAGCAATCTTTTTGCCATATGTAATCTAGATTCCAGTTCCCAGCCTGGCTTAGGCTCATCAGCTGATATGAGTGATTCTTCTCTGAATTTTGAATCACCTTCAATTTCGATGTTTATGGATCCCTTGCCAGTACAGACTTCGATTCTGCTTATCAGGCCATCAAAGTCTCCCTGATTGCTGGTAGCCATACCCGAGCCTTTGCCGCATGTCACTTTTATGTTTCCTTTTTGTTCTCTTATATCCCCTCCACAAGCTGATTTCCCTGAATTTATTTTGTGGGCACTATCAAAATTCAATTCAATTATCCTGACCTTGGAGGAATTATGAAATATAGTAGTTTAAAATTTAAAGTAATTTTTAGCTGTGAAAATAAAGTTGGGCCATTAGAAGTTCTATTGAGATCCTCTAGGGAGCACTTATGCTTTTATTGGACATAAACAGTTTAATTAAATTCATACTCATTCAAAATTGTCTTAATTTTTTACAGGATATTATAATGTACATCAATTCTCCAGGAGGATCAGTTACTGCCGGTATGTTTGGATGACCTGAATTACTAGTTTTTTTCACAGTAACGAAAACTGTCGACTGTGTTGTGTTGCAAGAAAAAATGCGGATTGTTACCATTTATGCTGTTTATCTATATCACGTGTTCTTGCTCTTATTCTGGAAGGCCTGCATTGTATTTTTTGAAAAAATTGTCAGGTATGGCTGTATTTGATACAATGAGGCATATCCGTCCAGACGTTTCTACAGTTTGTGTGGGACTTGCTGCAAGGTAGAACCTTCGAGAATATTTCTTCAATTAAAATTCGATATCAAAGAATTTACAATGTTTTAGTTAAAGAATCATGGTTTCCATCTAGCTTACTTATTTTGATTTTTGAGTATTTTGCAACTAATTTAGGTAACTGTATCCCTTAGCTCAATTTTGCACTGCCAATATCATTAAAGCAAAATGAATTATTGGTACAATGAAGAGTGTACATATATGCATAATCATCTCTGTTTTGTCCCCATTCATCATCCTTCTTCCATCCTTTCCGTTAGGAAAGTCTATAAGTGTCTCCCTTGTCTTAAGAAACATATTTTTCTTTCCATAAGGAAACATGAGTTCCTTTAGACACTCTGTTACTCTCCTAAAGTTTTTTGGCATAATCTCCTCCCTAGGAAATACACCCCGCGTTTTGACATCAACACTCCTTGTTTCTACATGCCACCTCTCTTTCTGATTTGACAGCTTAATCTTCAGTCCGTATCTCCTTCCCCCTGCCCAATCACTGATTCTTTCCTGAAGACATTAGAAGAGCAGTCTGGATTATGAGCACCAGCAAAGTGGCCAACGAGGAAGGATTTCAAGCAGAATTTACTGAAGCATGATAATCACTCCCTAGACTTTTACATTTCTGATCTTTTTAATCATGTTTGCATTGGCTTTCCTTCATTATGGTTGAACATATTGTTATCGCAAAAATTGTCTCTAGGGCAAAGCCAACCACAAGCGTCACTAGTGTGACACAATTGGTAGTAAGAACCACTGTCACCCTAGCACTTACTCCCCTCGTTATAGTGATGGATGATTCCACCACAAGGGAGGCTTCTCGGGTGACCTTGGGGGGATGGAGAGAGCAAGACATGTTAAATTTGGCAGCATCGACAATCATTCTCCAATGAGAGGCCATATGGGCCACCCTGAGGCTAGCAAGGGAGATTTGGAGAATCAACTAGTCTTGTGAGGTATTCACAAAAGCCAGGGGGAACGTACAACCTCTGTGAGTCAAACCAAAAGTCAAGACGAATGAGATGCTATATGATCTTGTGAGTCAAGATGTAAGTCTAATGCAAAAGCCAGGGGGAACGTACAACCTCTGTGAGCATAGACAGTCTAGTGCAAAAGTCAGGGGGAACGTACAACATCTGTGAGCATAGACAAACTAGTGCAAAAGTCAGGGGGAACGTACGACCTCTGTGAGGCTAGTCAAGCCTTGTGAGCCATGAGCAAAAGTCAAGGCATCTAGCAAAAGTTAGGTTGAACGTAAAATTCCTATGAGCTAGAAACAAACAATCTCCCTAATATTGCAAATGATGTAAATGTATTGATCTAGTGCGTTGGCACGTGTAACACTATCCACCATGAAGAAATTCGAATTGCCATGTACAAGAGTCAAGTTGAATGAGTTGTTAAACTCAATTTGTAAAAGGTCAAGTTGTAAAAGTCGAGTTGTATAAAGTTGCATAAAGTTGCATAAGTTACATAGTTGCATAAAGTTGCATAAGTTGCATAGTTGCATAAAGTTGCATGTTAAATGCATGACATGCATTGCCAAGTCAAGGGCGAGTTGTAACTGAAGTCTCAAGTCTAATTCTAAATTCGAACTAAGTCCAAGATCTATTTCAAGCTGAAGTCGAGTTATGAAAAAACATGCAATCAAGTTTCTAATTCGAGCCTTCTCCCTCCTCTCCACTCCTTTATAAGCAGAGGTCGAACCTCAATCTTCATACAAGTTATACAACGTGAGGATGAAAGGCAACGAGTGTTTTATCAAGTGCTGGTATATATCAGAGTAGGAGGCATCAAGTGTTATATACAGTGCTGACATATATATCGGTATAAACAGGCAATGAGTGCTTGTTTACATGGCTGGTGTATATCAGTATAAACAGACAACAAGTGCTTGTTTACAGTGCTGGTATATATCAGTATAGAAGGCAACAAACATACATCAACAGGGCTGGTGTATATCATTCCAGAAAAGGCAACAAAGTAGCACCCATGCAACGCTTAGCTTCTTCCACTGTGCTGGTCTATAACAGAGGTATTTATCAACAAAAGTATCTCAACGTTCTACAGGTCATACAGTCACGTCTAGGTAAATTTGGCAAGCTCATTTGAGAGCAGAATTTAATGGTGGAATTTTTGTAAGTGGTCATACATTATCTTTGCAATAAAAGGAGATTGTTTGTTGGGGTTTTTCTCCTTGTATAGGGTTTCCCCATGCTGGTAAATCTATGATTATTGCTGTTCATTTTATGATCTATACTAGGCTAAGTATAGTCAAAATTTAAAGAACATATCAACAGTTTAAAATCAAGCTCAAAATTAACATGGTATTAGAGCTTAGGGTGTGAAACAACTTGTTGAAGTGCAACAATAGGTACACACAGATCCAAGCGAGTTTGATCGAGTTTCCAGCGTGAGGTCCATGGCATCCTCCATTTCTGTCTGGGCCGAGGATAAGCTCGAAGGAGCTTCCAACTTCGATGTGTGGAAGCTCAGGATAATGAATATCTTGCAGGAGCATGATCTTGAGCAGTATATGAGCACAGTGATTGAGGAACCCACCTCTAATGTAGGGAGAGCAACCTTTAGGAAGAATCAAGCCAAGGCCATGTGAATCATCTTTGACCCAGTCAAAGACAGTATAATGCCAACAATGACTTTGTTAATGTCTGCCAACGAATGCATGGATACTTTGGTATATCTGTATGAGAAACATGCACCAAGTCAGAAGAGGACACTTAAGCACAAGCTTAATTATTTGAAGATGGAGAAAGGTGAATCAATATCATCTTTCTGTTCCAGGATAGCCCATGGTCACTGGTGTCACAGTGGATGATGGTGTCTTAGTGCATGCCATATTTGATGGTCTTCCTTCTTCATGGGAGACTTTCTTATCCAGTGTAAGTGGGAGAGAGATTCAACCCATGTTTGAGAGGTTATGGCATGATTTCCTCCAAGAGGAGAGTCGAACTGCTACCAGGAGGGAGCCAACCAAAGAAGAGCATTCAACATTAGCTTCAAGATTCAAGGGAAAGAAGAAGACCACTTTCCAGAAAGGTTCTCAGAAGAAGTCAAACACCAAAGGTATGTTCAAAGGCAAGAAAATTGATACATCTAAGATTAAATGCTTTAGTTGCAATAAGTTGGCTCATTTTGCTAGAGACTGCTGGTATAGGAAGAAAAATCCAAGGAAAGGGAAACATCATGCCTCAACTGCTGAGGATGATGAATCCAAAGGAAATCAGAAAAGTCCTTCTAATGAAAGAGAAAATAGAAAAGAATATTAGCTGGTTTTTGCTTTATCCAGTACGGTTATCACAGGGCTGAAAACTTGGTTAGTAGACAACGCTGCATCAAAGCACATGATAGGGTACAAGGAGAACTTCTCAGATTTCAAGACAATCTTTTGCAGAGCAGGTCGAGCTTGGGGATGACAAATGTTACAAGATAGAGGGAGTAGGCTCTATCTCCTTTAGATTGGAATCTGGGGCTAGGCTTCATGTTGATGAAGTATTATTATATGTTCCAGGGCTTAGGAAGAATCTACTATTAGTTGCAACCCTTGAGGACAAGGGATATTGGGTGATCTTTAAGGACAAGAAGGCACTACTGTGGGCTAAAGGTAGCCACTTGAGTACAACATAACCTATTGGGACTTGCAGAGGAGGACTGTACGTTGTGACAGGATAGTCAGTTGAGGCATTAGCTCATGATGCAACTAGCTCCAACGAGTTGTGGGATAGAAGACTTGGACATCTTCATTACAAAGCACTTCCAGATCCGTAGAATATGGTATGCAACATGCCCTCTATTTCTCTTACTAAAAATAAAATTTGTAAAGGATGCATGCTAGGTAAAAATATAAAGAAAACATTTCCTAGCAGTGACAACAGAGTTCAGGGCATCTTAGATCTGGTTCATTCTGATGTATGTGGTCCCATGTCATCTCCCTCACTCAGTGGTTGTTTGTATTATGTCATTTTTATTGATGATTACTCAAGAAAATGTTGGATCTGTTTCCTTAAATCAAAAAGTGACACATTTGATAAGTTCAAAGAGTGTAAAGTATTTATTGAAAAGCAGACAGGGAATCACATCAGAACCCTTAGAACAAACAATGGAGGAGAGTTTGAATCTCTCTGGTTTGAGGATTTCTGCAAGGAAGTAGAAATCAAGAGACAGTTTACCGTGCCATATGACCCTCAGCAAAATGGTGTTGCTGAGAGGAAAAACAAGACAATTTGTGAGGCGATGAAAGCCATGATGTTTGACAAGGATATGCCAAATTTTTATGGGCATAAGCTACCTCCACTGTTGTGTATATTCAGAACCATAGTTTTAAAAATTGGAATCGGCACCAGAACTGGTTGAGGGTCCAACTTGAACCGGAACCAGAACCGATTGAGGGTCCAACCTGGGCCGGAACCGGAACCAGAACCGGTAATGATATGGTTTCAATGAACTGTTTTTTTAAAAAATACATAAAATATTTAAATTTTAACGAAAAGAAATATATTTTTAAGATTTTAAATCATGTTTCCAAAGCATTAAAGACAATTAGAGACAACATATCCAAAGTATGCTCATGAATATATCAAAATGGCACCAAGTGCAATACATATCTAGAGCTCGGAACATAAATACATAATCAATGAGGCTCTAAATGGCCTTGGTCCTCTATAGACCACAACAACAAAAAACATACCAGCGAGAGTCAAGACTACAAGTCACTATCTCATTGATCAACATGATCAACGATCAATCATCACTACTGCTAGAAGTAGAAATGGCATGGGCATCATCACTACTCTCAAAAGGGACCAGGCACTCATTGCAATCATACAAGCCATCTCTAACCTCCCTAGTCATATCTTTTCCAAGCTGCGCTCTGTAATGATACCTTGGGTTCAGGAAATACCCAGCTGCATGTATAGGGTGATGGAGTTGATTGTTCCATCTACGATCAATGATGTCCCAAATAGGCCCATACTTGGTCACTGTATCCTTGTATGCTGCCCTTATTTGATCCTTTGCCTGATCCATAGCCTCATAAATGTAACCCATGGCCAATTTTTCCCCATCCACTAGCCGCATCACCTTAACAAGTGGTTCGACAATTTTCACAATTTCTACTGCTTCTTTCCAAAATGTGGGATCATTAACTTTCTTTTTGGTGTCTTTGCCATCTTGTCTGTGGGCCCACTGAGATGCATTCCATTCATCAAATGCAAACATCTTTTGCAAGTTATTTGATTGGGAAGCCATAGATTGCAGTGTCAAGATGTGAGTTGCAAATCTAGTGATGGCAGACCTAAGAAGTTCTCTGTTCTCTGTGTTTTTCCTCATCAGGCTCAAAACTCATGAGTGGTTGTAGATGTACTTTGTGATGCTTTTGGCATGCTCTATAGTGTTTTTGATCCATTCTTGTTTGCCAATGTCCTCAAGCATGAGGTCTATGCAATGTGCAACACATGGGGTCCAAAATATGGTTTTGTGTTTCTCCTCTAACATCTTCCCAGCAAGAACATAGTTAGAGGCATTATCTATGATGACCTGAACAACATTGGCCACCCCCACCTCCATAACAACCTCATCTAATAGCTCAAACAACAAGTTTGCATCTTTGACCCTATCAGATGCATCAACCGATCTAAAAAACATGGTTCCTTGTGGGCAAGAGACAAGGAAATTTATGATAGTAAGGTTCTTTCCATCACTCCATCCATCTGACATGATGGTACATTCTGTTTTGGCCCATGATACTTTGAAATCTATCAAGTATTCTTCAATGGATGCGACCTCTCTGTGCAAAAGAGATCCGTTCAAATCATGCATACTAGCGCCATTGAAGCCCCTACCACAAGCAATAATGGCATCCCACATAGGTTGGTAATATGCTGAGCAGACAACATTGAAGGGGATATCAACATGATACCACCATCTAGCTATGTACTCATAAGCAATCTCTCTATATTGTTTCTTCCAATGGTCATCTAAGGTGGGCTGAAATTGAGTGGGTTGAACTTGAGAAACATTGGCATTGTCAGAGCTAGAGGTGGGGGGAGGTGTGAAATACCTTTGGATGGTATTCCTCTTTTTACTTTTAGGTGGATGCATGGTATTTTCACTTTCAAGGGGAGGAGGAACATAATGAAAGGGGTCTCTATTTCTAACACCAGTAGAATGAATAGATGGAGAGTCCTCATAATCAAAAGTGGGGTTGGCTGCCCTCATTTGTGTTAAAGCCCTCTTCCTTCCTATTTCAGCCTGTATAGCTTTTTCCCTAGCCTTTTCTTCTTGGTAGTCATTAAGTACTTTTTCATCTCTTCTCTAATAGGCCCAATAACATCCAATGGTGCCTCACATGATTTAACTTGGCCTCTAACACCAACCAAGTGTTCTTTCAGTCTATGAATGCCACCCCCCCCCTCTCCCTTGATGCATTTTTGACAACACTTGCAATACATTAGACCTTCAATCACCTCAGCATGAACCCATGCGACATCTTTAGTTTTTGGGGCCATTGCAAATTTGTAAATGCAAACTCAGAGGCTAAATCAAAGGTGGAATTTGCACAATGCAAGCAATCTAAAAATGAAAAGAAGGAATGTTGTCTTAGACTCTTACTAAGTTTCAAACTTTCAGACATTCAAGAATCAAGATTCAAGATGGAAAAAAAAGAGTGGAAAATTTTCAACATACCTCTAGAGTCTAGACTCTAATCCAACTCCTCCAAACTTGAAGATGAACTATAGCCTCCTAGTTGAAACTTGAGATGCCAAATCCACCACAAACTGCCTAAAACACTTGCCCAATAAGCTCCTCAATGATGCTCTTCAAGAATCAATGTTGCTCCAAAACCCAAATGCTCCCAAATGATGAATGAGAGAGGTGTGAGGCACTCAGAGGGGAGTGATAGAGATATATAGGCTAGAGTTAGGGTTTAGAGGGAACTAGGGTATTATTTCAACAAAAATGGAGAGGGCTTTCAAGTCTGCGGGCCCGCTAAAGGAAGTCAAGACGGAACCGTTCGATTTATGACAGAACCGACCGGTTTGATACCAAACCGGTTTCTGTCATAAACCGGCTGCCGATTCGGTTTTTCCACTGGTTCGAACCGGTCGGGCATCTAACCAGAAAAATCGGTCGATTTCGGTTTCGGTTAGTCGGTTTTTGAAACCATGTTCAGAACATGTGTCCACATGCTATCTTGAAGGACAAGACTCTTGAAGAGGTCTTCTCAGGGATCAAACCTGAAGTAGGGCATCTAAATTGGATGTCCTGTATGATTTCATGTCCCTAAGGAGAAGAGGACAAAGATGGAACCCTCGGGCAAGAAAGGGGTTTTTGTGGGGTACAACAAGAACTCCAAGGCTTACATGATTTATGTTCCAGGTCAGAGGTAGATAGAGGTAAGCAGAGATGTGACTTTCCATGAGGAAGCCGCATTCAAGAAATCCAGAGAGCTTCAACAGGATTCAGAAGTAGTTCAACCAATTTCACCTTCTTCTGAAAATGAAGAGTCAAATGATCAGAGTGAGGAACCTAATGAAGGGCCAAGTGATGAACCCCTAGAACCCGCTGAAGAGTTGGAAAAAACTCTTTAAGAACCTCCAGTCAAAAGGAAGCCAAGATGGCTTAAAGAAACAGTGCAGGAAGTAGAAAAGATAGCTTCTCCCAAAGGAACTTTCAGGGAAAGTAAGAGGCCTCACAGGTATGGAGGCTATGTTGCACTGATGAGCAGCATCAGTGATGCCGAACCTTCTTCATTTGAAGAAGCAGCTAAATTACAAGTATGGAAGGATGCCATGCTTGAGGAATACAGGTCTATTCTAAAGAATAATGTCTGAGACATTGTGCCGAGGCCAAAGGACAAATCAATGGTCTCTTCCAAATGGATCTATAAGATCAAACCTAAGTTGCAGGAAACGCCCCCCCCCCCCTCTGTTTTGGAGCCGGAAACCGTACGGTACGGCCCCGAAACGCTGCTGACCGTACCGTACGGCGTTTCTCGAAAGGGAAATGCTGTATGGTACGGCCAGCCGCGTTTCGGGGCCGTACCGCGCCCGTACAACCAGGTTTCCGCGGCTTTCAAAGGGAAGTTAGGCAAATAAAGGGGCCGTGGGGCCCCCAAACCTCCAGTTAGGGTTACTTGCATCATGTAATGAATGATATTCATCAGCTATGGGAGCATAGTTGCAGGGAGCGTCCCCCCCCCCCCCCCCCCCCCCCCCCC
>ML791220.1:392824-408451 GCA_009831015.1 Picea engelmannii
CTCTTTTCGTGGATTCCTTTAGTATGCAAATTGGCTATAGAAAGGCTCTTAGGCATTAGACAAGGGGCCTTAAAAAGTGCACTATTGCGGGCAGTTTGTAAGAGACTATTTGGGCCAAGAGCAACATCCATACTGCATTGGATTTGCCCTGAGTTGGTGTCCATACCTTTTCAAGAAAAGTTTGAAAAGTTTCAGGTTTTATGTGCTGGGGTTTTTGAACATTCAAGTGTTGTTACTGTGAAAATTTTCACCTCTTGACATCAGATCTGTGGCTCAAATAACTTCAGCCCTACAGCCGAATCTGAAACCTTCTGAAACACCTATCAAAACATCAGACCTGAAAACACCAAAAGACTGTAGGCAATATTGAAGAGTGTAGACACCACATATCAAAAGATTAGATCATTCCAGCAGTGGCCAGACACTAGATCTAGAAGATAGAAGTCTGAAAATCAGGTCCGTAAACTTAATTAGCTCAGCTCCAGTGCAGCATTACACAAAATATGAATCAAATATGAAAAATCAGATTAGCATGCTAACTCAGCTGAGCACCGGCCCAGCTGTTTATTAAATCAGCATTATAAATCAGCTCAACGGTTAACAAAAATCAGATCTGTATGCTAAATCAACAGTAGACAAAAGATATGATAGATCTGGAAAATCAGATCCGCACACTCATCTGCACCACCAAATCACACATTTTCCTATTACTTGAAAATAAGATTACATATCACTAATATCAGCAAATGGGCTTCTCACAAGCTCTCGTAAAACAAAAACAATGCAATGAACTAATGCACCCCTCATACCCTTTATAGAATATGAGCAATGGTGGAAGTTGCAAAAGAACCCTCTGGAAGGGAGTGCTCCACCAAACCCTAAGACTAGGTCCACCTTAATTGATGAGCCTTCCAAGGGAATCTTCCCCAACTAGAGTGCGTCACATGTGCTAAAGTAAGTAGTTATGTCACAATTCATGCCAAGCTGACGTGCCAAGCACATTTCTGCAAGTAACTAACTCATGTATTGTGTGCCACATGTGCCAAGCATGGGTAGGCACATGCCTAGACGTGCCAAGTCATCTACTCTACATATTTTTATGCAACAACTTAGGTAGTGTGCCCTCTTAGACCAATGTAACTGCCAAGTGCCAAAATAGATAAAAAAGGGACTATAAGACAAAACGCCTTATGAGCCTCTCTCCCATTGATGTGCCATACTGACACCAAGAGTCAAACACTCTTCAACACTCTTCAAGTAATAGGTAAACTAGCACTCCCTCTTTGTGAGGAAAGTGTTCTCCATCACACCAAGCTTCTCCCCCATCATCTCAAATTCCCCTTTGCTAGTGGCTTTGTCGAAATATTAGGAACTTGTGAATCTATAGGAATGTAGTCAAGAACTACTGCTCCCTTTTGTACACACTCTCAGGTAATGGCACTGAATATCAATGTGCTTGGAGTGATCATGGAAAACTGGATTCTCAGAGAGCTTGATGCAACTCTAATTGTCATAGTACCATGGGCTCCAACCTCTGATTGGTTGACCCTGCAACAAACTTGCAATGTCATATGGCCTCACAACTAGCAGAACACGCTGCCATATACTCTGCTTCCACTGAACTGAGTGCAAATGCTGCTTTTAGTGTCCCAAGGATCCTATGTTAATTAGTTCAGTATAGGGCTTATACCTCCTTGTTAAATGTTACCATTGATGTTGACGGGATTGTCTATCTGTTTGACTTTGTAAAGATTAAAATATAAATAAAAGATCTGGTTGGGTTTGAGCAGTTAGAAGGGCATCTCTTGGAGGAATTTACTCATATCTTCCTTGAGTGTCAGCTTAATTTTTCCAAAAACTTGAGGATTGCTGCTGCCATTCAATGAATCTGGATTTTATTTTCTGAATATTAATGAAGATTTTCTTCAGATGATGACATATAAATCTCTGCTGAAAAGTCACATGTCAGGTTGAGTTTGATCCTTTTAATTGCACATAGAAAGGTTGTTACTAGTTGGTTACAAAATATTCTAATCAAAACTGAATTCATCTAAACTGTTGAGAAAAGGCAAAATACTATAAATATTTATAAAGAAATTTAGTTTCCATCTGTATCACTTCTCTTCCAGAACCCAGTAAGATGCATTGAAATTCAAATTCAAGGTCATTTTGACATTTGTTGAGAAAAACTATTCTGCTCATCTGTACAACACCATTGCCATTTAGTTGCCTGGTTAATTCCCTGTTGTTTGATGTATACATTCAGTATTTCTTGCAGTTGACCATGCTTCATAAGAATCATATACTTTCTTTAAGGTCTGTTTACATACTTGAAATGTTGTGTAGATGTTGAAGATGAAAAGTCCTTGTAATGCCTGCTACGAAATGTGATTGTCACTGACATCTAAACTAATGTTTGCTTTCTTAACAGTATGGGCGCTTTTCTACTCAGTTCTGGTACAAAAGGTACTTGATTGTTCTACTCAACCTGCTCTGCTGAAAAAGCTCAAGAACAGCACCCCATTCCGGGGAAAACTAGTGCTGCAAGCTTTGTTTCCTGCAAGTTATTTGTATCTAGTATCTTTTAACTGATAATTCATTTATTCATTTGTAAGGTAAAAGATACAGCTTACCAAACTCCAGGATTATGATTCATCAACCTCTTGGAGGTGGTCAGGGTCAACAGTCAGACCTTGAAATTCAGGTAATAATTGTCAGATAGTCCCATACGTTTCATAGAATCTCTGTTAAATCCTACATTTGGAAACTTATTTGTTTGCAATTGCTTTCGTCTCACATAGTGGTAGGTAATGACCAGATGGTGCTTTGTGGTTGCAGGCAAATGAAATATTGCATCATAAGGCTAATCTGAATGGTTATCTAGCATACCACACGGGGCAGTCTATAGAGAAGATTGTTGAAGATACTGATCGGGACTTCTTTATGAGTGCAAAGGAGGCAAAAGACTATGGTCTTATTGATGGTGTCATTGCAAATCCTCTTAAGGCTCTTCCACCATTGCCTTCTCCAACTCCTGTATGACTTACTTTCATCATAATTTATTTTAATAGGGCCATGCCATCAGAGACTAGTGGATGCCATTAATTCCAGAGGCAGATTTGTTTATATGGTACTATATTATAAAAGGGCTGTTTAATAAGGATCGATTCAAGTCTAATTTGCATACATGCTGCCTCATCTTGGTTCTTCCCTAGTGGCTTTGTTGAGATATTTGTTCATCTAGTGAAACTAGAATTGATTATGTCAATTCACTGTCCAGTCTTATATAGTCTATCTAGGTATTGAATATAAGCTGCAAGCTGCAACCCCACACATATCCACAGAGAATTTTGCTGGTAGACTTTTCAAGTTTGCTCCACTTTATATTTTATTTTCTATTTGTATGCAGCACAAGCAATCTAAAATATTGAGTAATGTGGATTGTGCACCACAGTTTGGCACTTTCAAGGCCTTGTTTCAATGAAATCCCTTTTGAAACGAGTTATTAAAAACTCAGCTGTGGTGATTTGACCTTGGGTGCATTAAAAAATTCAATCTCACTTTTTAAATAACCCTTTGATGATTCCTGTTCCCCCTTTTGTAATTGAGGGAGTTCTGTATGTTTGAAACAAGATTAAAAAACTCAGCTGTGGTGATTGGACCTTGGGTGAATAAAAAATTCAAGCTCGCTTTTTAAAGAGCCCTTCGATGATTCCTGTTCACTCTTTTCCATCGGCTTAAGGATGCTTTTGTCGGTAGTAAGCTTGATTTAGGGCACTTATATGACTGCATTTTCAGTCACCACTTAAGAAACTGGAATTGAGTCTAGCAGGCCAAAAAAATGTAAAAATACATCAATTCAAGAAATTAATTTATTACATCATTAGTTTCCATTCTCAAGTATACTGAAATTTCTAAAGCTGTTACACGAGAATAAATATGCTTCATGTTGTTGCCCAAACTTCTGCCTGGAAGGGTGGTATCATAGTTGCTTTATGAGATCTACCACTTGCCAAGCCGTTCCCAGGGAAGTGAGATTTATTGCCATTTCTTCGTGTGTTTGAAAGACATTATGATCATGTTACATAGGGTAAGTATTGGATTTATTTTTTAGGAAATTTTGTGAAAAGATGAGGCTGGACCTTTTATAGACATTTTAAAATTTAATAACATTTTCTGATGTTTAAAATGAGCACCTTAGAAAAAGCGCTGTTTTCTGGGTTATATTACTTTAGGCACTTAAATATGGTGAGGTCAGTAATGTAAATTGCATTCCTGTGATAGTTTAGAAGTTTATTATTAGATGATATAAATTATAAACAAAATTTACTAATCAGAAAGTAGGACTGTCTAACATGCCAAATTGTTAGATTGCAAATAGGCAAGTTTTTTATTATGATTATCCAATCCTCTTTTGCTAAAGTAGTTAATATTCCACTTGTAGTTAGTGATGCAAGAGTTGTAAATTCAGCCCGGGTAAGCTTTTTTGTTATGATTATCCAATCTTTTTGTTTGGTAAAACTAGCTAATATCCCAATCTTATAATTAGTAATGCAAGAGTTGTTCATTGAGTCTGGATTAAATGTTTTGTTGGTGCTAACTTAAAATTGACCTTGGGCACACAACAAGCCAATTTAACACTTCAGAGTTGGATCTTATGCCTGTCAACCAATTAAGCGAATTGATTAATTCCTTTGGATACATTTTTCACGATAAACGGAATGCTATTAAGTGTATCTCCTTTATTGTTATATAGGAAAAGAAAATATAAAGAACATTTTGAAAAGACAAATGATAATTGAAACTACCATGGACAACTAGCTGTTCTCAATTGAAGTTCCATGAGCAAAAATTCAATAATTTCAAAATTAATCATTTATTTGATTAGCTGATCCTTTATAACTTTATAATTTGACGTCTCTGTGTGTATACAAAGCTCCATGACCAACAATTCAATAATTTCAATATTAATCTTTTATTTGATTAACTAATCCTTCATAATGATATAATTCGACATATCTCTCTGTGTGTATATATGCATGTCAAATGATCTGTATTATTATTATTTCCTGCTGCCGGTATGACTAAAAAATGTTTTACTTTGTCATTGCATGAAATGCAGTTAGGCAAATCATTGACTACCGATCATTTTTTTTTTTCCGTAAAGCATTGGTTTCCTAAAGTTTTATTTGCACTATTTTATTTATTTTCAAATGCAAAGAGTATGAAAATTGTCACATTGCTTGCATTGTATTGTCACTTTGCAACCTCTGACATACATAGCCACCCCATTGATAATTATTATTTTTACCTTTGTATACTCGGGTTGATGTAGCAATGAAGTCTTAAGTTGAACCAGACCAATGCTGACCTTACAATCAAGTGGGTGCTTTCATTGTCATATGATTGTATATTCTTATATCTGGGCCAAGTGGCAACGAGACTAACTAATGAGTGGACAAGATTATTTGCATTGTCCATTCAAATCTGCCATCGAATCACCAAATCTTAAGCTTAATTGAAATCTGCCATCGAATCACTAAATTAATTGGTTGGTTAGGGCATGCATCCTTCCAAGATTAAACAATGAAATTAGTACTTGGTTTATGTAATGCATTTCTCTAAACATGTTTGAATTAGGCAAACCATTGACTGCCAATCATGTCATTTTTTTTTTCGCTATGCATTGATTTCCTAAAGTTTTATTTGCATTATTTTTAAAATGCAAAGGGTATGAAAATTGTCCCATTGCTTGCATTGTATTGTCACTTTGCAACCTCTGACATACATAGCCACCCCTTTGATAATTCTTATTTTTACCTTTGTATACTCGGGTCGATGTAGCAATGAAGTCTTATGTTGAACCAGAGAAATGATGGCCTTACAATCAAGTGGGTGATTTCATTGTCATATGATTGTGTATTCTCATATCTGGGTCAAGTGGCAATGAGACTAACTAATGAGTGGACAAGATTATTTGCATGGTGCATTCAAATTTGTCATCGACTCACTAAATCTTAAACTTAATTGGGAGGCTAGGGCATGCTCCCTTCCAAGATTAAACAATGAAATTAGTACTTGGTTTATGTAATGCATTGCTCTAAACATGTTTGCATAAGATTGATTTCATTCTCCTCTATGCTTAACGTAAATCAAACTTATGCCTGGGGCACATATGCCACATTAGGGATGCACATTCACACATGGCTACATTGGATTGCTCTTTTATCTTATCTACAAACAATAGTTGAAGGTTGCATCTTGTAAAATTTTTTAGGGGTCATCTAAAAAGCACTCATTGCATATGTATTGAGTTGAAATGCATGCCAAAGTAGGGATATCCGGGGCAAGTCATAGGATGATTTATTTAGCTTTATCAATAAAGACCACTGATTTCTTTCAACATTCACTATGCTTTACACTTTGATTTGATAACTTGTGACACTGCCATGAATGAATCACAAACCAAAGGTTGGTTATTCCAAGCTCCGAATGCCTTGACTATATGTATAAAGCAACAATATATAATCATTATTGCAAGAGTGTCGCAATTAATTAATATTGCTAGGCATGGCTTGTAAAACTATGCAGTTAGACAAGTGTTGTAAATGGATAACCTATTTTTCTAGAATTGGTAGCAATAAAAAGACAGATGCTAAAGACAAAAACTAATAAGACATGAAATTAAAGCTTCAGCTATGAAATTAATTCCTTAGTTGCATGTGACATATAGAGCCCTACATTGATTACAACTTTTTTCAACAAATAGAATTAAGATCGAACAAGCATAGAGATAAGCATACATTTTGTTCTATCATTATATAATTTAATGTTGCAATGAATTAATTGTTGCATGATGATTCATGGGAGAGATTGAATTGATGCAGAGATATGGAAACATGTATGCAAAATGCTAGTCTGTCATGCTTAGAGTTGCATTTGAGACCCATTTACTTGATACAAAACATGAGTGGAAAAACAACAAGACCACTGTTGAGAAGCCTTATTTGTAAAGACATGGCAATGAACATCAACTATTTGAAATCTCTTCCAAGTTCCCTTATCCTTTTACTATCTATAATACATTTGTTTGTTCGTTTCTTTATGATATGTTTTTGCTACTCTTTGCTCCCTTTACTCATACTCGAGCCATTCTCATTTGGTTATACAAGTACACCATTTCCTTTAATTTGCTAACTAATATTTGTTTAATGAAGTGTTATACTCTACTTTCGATGGTAAATTGTATTTAGGCCATCATTGCTTACTTGATTGAGATTTGATTTGTATCATGATTCCTTGTTTGTATTTTTGTTTTTGATATGATATGCTATATTATTATTTGTTCTTTCTACTCGTTAAGCAATTTACAAGCATTTGGGCATGTAAGTGCATATTTTTTCCTAATTTGTAAACAAATATTTCTTTAATGACCTTGAATCTTGGGGATATGATACTTCTTAATTTAGTTCTCTTAACCAAATAGAATTACATTGATTAAAACTGCTTTAAACAAAAATAATGAAGATCAAGTAGGAGTAGACATCGTGATACATATTGTGTTCTATCATGACATGACTAATTGTTGCATGGTGATTCATGGGAGATAATTTGTTTAGTGATCTTGAATCTTGAGTACATAATACTCATGAACTTAGTTCTCTTAAGCATAGTGAATACAACTCTCTGGTTCCTTTTAAGCACAATTCTATTTTATGTATATCCAATAATTCTAAAACTAAAAGCTATTTATATTCTTTTCATCTTTCAAAACAAATACAAAGTTGTTTACTATTTTGTTTCCAAGGAAAACTTGGTGGGATCGCCCCCTTTTCTAAGAAATATTCGGATGGAGGGTGACTTAACTATGAGCCACAATAACAAGATTCAATTAGACTAGTATCAAAGATTTCAATGAACTCTGCCTTGAAACAATTCGTTTGAACTAGTTGAGCTAACCCAATGAGTTTTTTTTCAAGGAAGACCTTGCAAGCTCCTTCTCCCTCTTCTCTACAATATTTGGATGGAGGGCGGCTCAACCTCTAGCCACAATAGTTGTAGTTAATCCAACAAGACTCAACTTGGCTAGAACTAGAGGCCTCATGACAATCTTTGCCTTGAAATATTTCCTTCAACTTGATTGAGCTAATAAATTAGGCTAAGACATTCACATATTTATATGGCTAAAACAACATAAATTAAATTAATCAAGTGCAATACATTTTATTGTAGATGTAAAACAATATTGAACAATAAGATTGATATACATTAAGTTTTCTAAGAAATATGACTCCAACTAGATGGAGCTAATGACCATGGACTTGATGTTTTTCATGATTGAATTATATAGCCTCTAAGCCCCTCCAATAGAATAGGATATTGACAAACCTTGGCCTTCACCACTTTTGTTGCGGGTAGCATTAGATACAATTGCATTATATCTAATTCTGATTTTAATTGCCAACAACTTGCATAAAGGTGTCTTAGGTTTTGTAATGTGCTCATAATGGCCATCATACTATGTCGTCCTTGGTAAGAGTGCTATCCACCATTTTCCCTACATGGTTTGGAAAACCACTATTCATACGTTTTGAAAACATGTGGGTGGGTTTCCTTCTAAAAACATGTCGGTGGGTTTCCTTCTAGTTAGCATCTCTAATAGCACCATTCCATGGTAAGCATTACAAACCTGTGCAGAAACGACAAACATTATACACCCAACAATTTTGTATTTAATGACATATATGTTGGAATATACACCATGTGTTGGGAGGCATTCCACATTGACAATGTTTATTGTGAAAATTCCGTGAAATCATATTGTAATGCAAATTCTGAAATTTCACCTCAACCTTGAGGTTCGTTGGATCTATTTTATTGTGAACTTTTAGCCTTAAGGCTGAGTTTGAAATATAAATTTTACTTCATAGGAAATATTTTTTCCATCCTTAGGGTACAAATCCCAACATATAACAAATATGAAATCACTTATTACAACATATTTATTATAGTCATAAATTTGCGCACTTAGCTTCCATATGTTTGTCCAAACACTCGACAAAATCTGCTCATTGTTATTTTAAATCAACATACATAACCAACACTACAAACTTTTCAATCACCATGAGAACATACATTAAAAATTAGACCTACAAGTACACAAAATTTGGACAGCGAGTAACTCTTCATAAATACATAAGATTACAAGTACATACCAACAACTTATATAAAATTGGTACAAGTGAGTCCTTAAGCTTATCACAAGCTAGGACTCTTTAATGCTCTCCAAGCCTTAGTTAAGGCAATGCCAACGAGTTAGCATCACACCAACTACTAAATCCTAGTGACCAACTCCTCCTAGCTAGGAATCACTCCCAACCAAACTTAGTTGATCAAGCAAAGATCCACAATTAGCAAGCATACACGTCGACAAGTCCTCTTTGGCACCTACACATGCCTCACACAAGTGAAAAAAATAATCTTTCACCATCTACTCTACATCAACCATACTTAATACTAGGGTTTCCAATGTGATAAAACCCTAGTGTTCCACACAAGAACCACATGAACACATATTCCCTTTGCTTCTTTATGGTTTCTCCCAAACTTTGGCTTCCTTTGACTTCTTAGGGCAAACCCTAAGTCTAATGCCTTCTTTTGCATCAACACAAGAACCATAATGCACTAGACAAATGTGCAAAACAATGAAGACAAAATATAATGAAAGAGGCAAGTTTTCTCTATCTCACATTAATACATGTTGATGTGATAAATGAATGAAAAGATTCTCCCATCCCTTTATATATGATAGACGAGGGAGGCCAACAATACTAAAGTGGTTAACGTCCACAAGAAAACAACCTAAATAATCACTAGATAACCCACATGCGAAGTGCTCCAACTCCAATTTGGCACATGTCAAGCTCCAATGTAATCATGCCCATCCAGCAAGGGTCCTAAGGTGAGCACTCTAGAAGACAAGGTCCACTGCTTCTCCTCCAAGGGTTCCCAATGCTCCAATGTTACCTCCCAAACCATGTGCTCCTTCGAGTTCATTATACTTCCATGAATACTTGTCAGATCAAGCATTCTCAAGTCTCGTCCACGTAAGCAACCAAGTGTCCCCATGCTACCTAGGATTGAATGTCGTTCTTCTAAATGCCCAATGCTCCTCCTCCAAGTAGGTTCTCCTCCCAAGCAAGAAAGGAAGCCCTCCTCGTGTGAAGAATGTCACCATGCCATATATGTCTCCAACCATTTTAAGGAAGTGTGCCACATAAGCATCAAGTCAAGGTATAACAATCCATGAGTAAGCTATCTCCAATGTGTATGTTTTCTACAATACAACCAAGGGTAGGAAACACACCATGCACTCCACATTACATGAAGCACCCCCAAGCATGGTGTAAACACTTTTGGACTAACCCCAAAAGCTTAACACTTCCCCTTTACAAGGAAAGCATTTTCATGAACACTAGTCTTTCCCCTCTACATCTCAACTAAACCTATCATTTGAAAATATAAATATATTGTAGTCTCATAATCAATCATTGGTCCTTGGAAAGAAACTGTAACCTAAACATCATTCTCATGCATCGAGGCATCACACCCTACCTTCTCAAAACAAGTAGAAGGCTCACAAATGAAAGTATCCATTGCAATATGTTAAGCATATCTCCTAGAAGGTATTCTCACTCTCATAGAAGATTTGGGCTCTTGTACATGCTCATGTGCATCCTATGATGTCTAAGTAAGCCATCTTGGTTCACGTTGATTGAAGTAGGGGGTAAGAATGCATCCTTCTTAAACATCTCTTCATCTATATTTCATTTTGACTCTTTTCTTATCTTTGAATTTGATTCCGGAACAACAATCTCCTCACTCCCTTTAATTAATGAAGGGGATATCTATGATCTAGAGGATTACACATCCTCATCAAGCTTCACATCTTGACTCACCATAGTCTTCTGTTGTGCTCGAATGTAGATCATGTAAGCTTTAGAAATCTAATTGTATTTAATAAAACTAGATGTTGTCATAGCATCTTGAACATTTCCTTTGTTAGGAGCTTGACCACCCCTAAATATGGAGGCACATAACCGTAGACCATCAACAACCTATGAAACTCCAACATCCTTCATATTAACTTACCGGACCAAAACCTTCAGACACAACTTCATGAACTATTTAGGACTTCCTGAAAATATGATCACATCTCCATACAAGACCAAGACAAGTTGATTCATAAATGATAGGCCTATAGCTTTTCCATCTCATCAACATAAATGCTTTTGCAAGATTAAAATAACTGATTATCTTCTTTGTGCATGAACTAGCATGGCTGGATATCCCTATTTTCAATAGTATTTGATCTTGGTTTGTTGGATTTGTAGTGCCAATACCAATGCTCATCCAAGGGAAAACAAATACACAATGCACTCTACAATTCTATTAAGACAAATAACAATGCATTATGTTGTTTTTTTTTTGGTTTTTGTTATATTAATTTAAAGAATGCAATCACAAATAACTTGAGTTCAAAGTTTCAAGACTTAATTGGTTTGTTTGTGTAGTGAACTAGTTCGATTCAGACTACACACATCCAAAATACTTGGAATTGAATAACGAAATCCATCAAGACAAGTAATATATTAAATAAATGTATATGAGGATGAATAGTATGAGATGATTGCAAATGAGAAATGAGGGTTGTATATATACCTATGCAGGAGTGCCCTTTCATGAGAGACATGACCTTTCATCAGGAAGGTGTCTCTTCATAGCATATTTAGTTATTGAGTATTAATTATTATTATTTAATCATTATTTATTATATCTATTGATATATATTTTTATTCATAACAATGCCTTCCCCTTTTGAAATGCTTTGTCCTCAAAACATAACAATGGAAGGGCTTGACATCTTTTTCTTTGGCTTGTAATGTCTTCACATCATTCTCTATTCTTGGAGTCGTCGTAGTTGATGATACAAGATGATACAAACCTTGGAGTGTTGAGAAATTTTTTTGAATCGTAAAAGGATCTAACCATCCTAATTCAACCATTTGCATAATGTTGCACTTCCATGATGAATTGTTATCACAAAATTTAATTGCGTTGGTATCAATATTTTTCGAAAGATAAGTCAGTTGTTTCCGTCATGAGTGACATTGATACGCTGATTGGTTAAGATATCTACTTTTATGATTTGGATGTTGATAAAGAGTTCTTGTAGTATGATTTTCCCTTATCATATTTGTAGCATTTTCTTGATTTTCTTTTGGAGTTTTATTTTCTTCATGCACTGATGTTGCATTGTTAATTGAAAAACACCTTTTTTTTTACAAAAATTGGTGGATAATATATTAATAAAATAAGTTTGCAGCTGAAGTACGTTGGAGAGTACAAAAAGTTCCAAAATATGCCCAAAGGCGGGACAAAAAAAGCTTGTTCAACTCTAGACTAGTCCTATCTATCCAACTAGAAGTCTGATTTCCAAAAGGAGTAATTACATTGCAAAATTTGAAAGTGAATATTCTATAGAATATGCCCAATATACATATGTATTTAAAAAAATTAGTTACTCGACGGGGAGTGATTTGGAGGATCCTGTTCTTCCATTTCATTGTCTTGTGAGGGCATGTTCAAGTCAAGAGGAGGATGCTGAACTGATGGGGAGGATCCACTGGTGGAGGGAACTTCTTCAATTTCCATGGGAACTTGTACAACTTGCAACTGTAGAATTTCCACCTAAGACCGAATGACATTGACCTCATCATGTTGTTGTCTCATGGTCGTTCGGTGCTCACTGAGAATGTTGAGAATAAAAGAGACATGAGTGTATCGTCGTTGGTAGGAAATTTGGAGTTGCTGAAGAGATTTCCAAAGATCTTCATTAGAGTCCACCTGATCCTGAGGCTTGCTTCTGTTATGAGGCATGAGGGCCAAAGATAATAGAGTGAAATGATGAAGTCTACTGTAGAGAACTGATGCTAATCCAACATTTCCCAGACTAGATTGCTGATCTCTCCTTAGGTAGATTTGAGAGTGCCACTCGAGCTTGACCACATGGGGAAGACCATAATAATTAGTGCCACAAATTCCTCTAGCTTACTATAGAGGGGTCCCAATATCAAGAGAAATACCAGCATGCCAAGCAGCACAAACTCCCGTGATTTCCTGTAAGGCCTTAGGTCCAAAATTTCCTTCAACAAACCAATCAAACAAGTCTTGGTTCTGATGCTCCATGATCCTGCTTTCAATCCTTTCCACCAGTGACTTGAGGAAGGAGAAAAGCCTTCTAATGAGCACCTGAGTCCCCCAGGGTACTGCACAATCCTTAACCAACCAAGTAGAGAGCAGACTTGAATTTTTTTGAGGCAAAATCGTTCTAGTGCTTCTTTCCTCTAGGGGTTCTTTACTAAGATGATAAGTACAAGGGGAGATATCACACATTTTGAGCAACCCACGTATTTCCATAATGGAAATCAGGTAGTCTGATTGTCCGATCGATACTATGAACCCTTGATCCTTCTTGTCTATTGCTTGCCACACGAACCACATAGTTGTCGATGTAACAAAAATGTTGTACGTAGAGTGCAATATCCCACCATGCTCGTGTGTGGAGTGTACTGTGTGTATACCATGCTGATGCCTGCTTAATGTTCCATGTGTAACAGGGGAGGCCGCTGGTGAGTTGGCAACCAGTTTCTTGCTTGGGTGTGACACCCGGATGGCATACAATGAATTTGAGAGTACGTTCATTAAGTAAGGTATTGGATGATGGGATAACCTCATGTTGATATTGATGGTCCCTTTTGAGAGCGAGGTGGCTAGGTTGGCTTGTGATTCAACCAACCTATTATTTTCTCACATGAGATGACGAAAGGAGATTTGAGGGATGTCTTTTATACCGTGTCTTATTTTTTTGACAATATTACTTAATATTGCGCCCTTGGCGAGGTCCCTTTAATCATACTTCTTGTGGTGTTCATGGAGTCTCCTATGATGATTATTTATTGAATCTGGTTCTCCTTGGTAAGCTGGACACCTTGAAGAAGAACCCATTCTTCTGCTTGATTATTTGTGGTGATGCCTACACTCCATCCAAAACTTGTCTCTATATTCCCCCTTGGATCAAGAATGACTCCTTCCGCACCTGCCATCTCGATTGTTGAATTTTTATTAGTAAGTACACTTGGAGTTTCCACAACTTCTTTGTATGTATTTTCTTCAATTGGTTTGACATATTCTTGAGATGTGATGTGGATTGGATTTGTATTTGTTCCTTTTTCCACAACCTGGATTTTTACTCTCGAGGACTTTGATGCTTCCTTTTGTATTTGTTCTAACTTGTTTTCCAACAACCTCTTATCACTCTTAAACTTCTTAATTTGCATTAGTAGGTTTTGATTATGATTTTTTAGACACAAATTTTCTTCATTATTTGATTTTACGATATCTTTAATGTCCGGATTTTCAAGTTTATCTTCTTTAGACTTTATGATTTGTTGTAGTAGCCCTTGATTAAGGTTCTTCAACCGATAATTTTCTTCATTTTTTTTTGATAGGTTCTTCTTGAGATCTTGATTCTCTTGTTCCAACTTCTGAATGCATTGTTTTATATCCTTTGACTTTTTGACATGTGTAAGTAATTTTTGAGTGTGGTCTTTTAAGTGAGAAATTTCTTCGTTTTTATCCGTGATAACTTTGTCAAATTCTTTTTGCATCCTTGATACTGAATTTTGATTTTCTTGAAGGATCACCTTCGATATATCTTTAAATTCTTTTGATGAAGGTATTATCAATTTTGACCTCATTATAACGTCCTGGAATGTCATCATGTTCTTTTTATAAGGAAACATCACAAACTTCTTCTCCATGTTTAAGATGAAGGTACCTAGTTTTTTAAACTAGGGTAACCCGGAAATGATGTCAATTTCTTCTTTATACATGGTTGTAACATTGAATTGAGATATATATTCATATTCATCAATTGTCACATGTAACTCCTTAATTTCATATTGTTTCTTGCGAAAAATATCTTCCTTTTCAATTATATTCAACTCTAGAATTAATAATTGATTTTCCAAATTAATTTGATATAATTCTCATCCTCAGGGATGCTGATGGTGATATTAAACTCTTTTCCTTGAATACTTCCCTTTAATATAAATAACGTGAAACATGAAGCACAACAACCTTAATAAATAAATCTTCATTTTTCCTCATTCTTAGAATTGATTTTGCTTTCATCGATATTTACAATAATTAATACCTTGTTTTTCCTAAGTGTTAAATACAAATTCTTTAATGGCTTCTTTGAAAATACAAATTTATGGAATAAACTTTTTTATAACCTTAATATATGTATATATGTGGAATAAATAATATATTCACTTCACTTTGACTTCGAATGGACCCTTTTTATACTTTCCACTCAATATATTTATATATGCACTTTTTTTCCTTTTTATGTCTTTTTTGAACTCTTTAGGAAATTTGAATATTTCTCCACTTTATATATCTCGGTAAGTATTTAAGATCCCACTAAATAAATAAGACGCTTATTAATTGCCACTTAATACACTTTTACTTGACACACCTTTTTTTATGTCCTTAGTGTTA
>ML791220.1:410381-424396 GCA_009831015.1 Picea engelmannii
GATATAATGAAAAAGAAAGGTTTTCCCGGTTGAGGGTTTCCGATAAAGATCTCTGTGTATTCTGTGTATGAGCCATTGATTAATTTCTGTATTGCTTAAGAATATATATGCATTGCTTTACTTCGCAGGTTTAAAACTTACAGGTTTACACATTGAGAATTCATCCAACGAATTGGCTAAAGGAAGAATTGAATAGTTTGGTAATGAAAACACATTAACACAAGACAAACTCAATTGTTTGGAATACATGTCGTTGTAGGGAATTAATAAATCCATTAATTGGAGTGGTTGTAGTAGCATTTTCTATGGTGGGTTTACATGAATAAAATGGGATAGCTATATCTAACAATGAAAACACACAACCTTCAAACAATATCACATATTAATGATCCAATCAATCTATTAATTAACAAAATAAATCCAATGATCGTTTATAAATTCATATTAACACCGTTGTGTTAAGTAGGTCGAAGGGATCACTATAGGTATATTATTACTTAGCCAATTAATTAGATTAGTGGTCAAGCAATTAGGTGGTCGCATAATGTATGGCTATAGAATATGGTTTACACAACTGAACTCACACTAGAATGAAGCAAATAGCTAGAACACTACATTCACACAAGAAATTACCACAATAGACAGTAGAGACTTTACCTTGTAAATCTAAATGGGAAAACTAGTGTTTGATGGCTTCTATTCATTCTCAAGAATTGTTACAAATGCAAACTATACACTCTAAATCAGAGTTTTTTTGTATTCTTTATAATTATAACACAAACACATAGAGAGAACCAATATTGCATTGATAATGAGAAAGCAAAAGCTTTCTTATAAAGAGTTACATGCTAGTTGAGTCAATCCACTTTATGAGTGTGGGTTGGACCAAAAAGCACACTAAAGTGAAATAAAGCATACAATCATAAAATAACATAAAGTCCGAGTGACTTTATTAATGCCTATGTCTAATATCTAATTGACCATTATAATCTAATATTTACTTTAACACCCTCCCTTAATGGTCAATCTACTAACTACACCACTCTTATCTTGAAATTTTACATAATTTTAAGAACCTAAAGGCTTGGTGAAAATGTCTACAATTTGGTCCTTTATGGGACAATACTACAACAAAATAGATCCATCCTCTACAAGTTGTTTGATGAACTAGAAATGTATCTCAACATGTTTGGTACACTCATGGAAGATTGACTTATTGGTTGGTTTGACATATAGATTGGAATATGAAGGGATTTGATGGAATCCCTATTCATCCAAGTACCTATCAATCTTAATGTACCATGCTTGAGGTGCCTGCTTCAAGCCATATAGAGCCTTCTTAAGTTTGCAAACAAGATGCTCCTTCCCTAGAACCTGAAATCCCCGTGGTTGATACATGTATACCTCTTCCTCTAAATCTCCATTGAGGAAGGCACTCTTCATGTCCATTTGATGGAATTAGACAAATTGTACTGCCATGGATAGAACTAATTGGATGGTGCTCATATTTGTTGTAGGAGCAAAGGTATTATCATCGTGAATTCCCTCTTGTTGAGAGAGCCCTTTTGCAACCAACCATGCCTTGAACTAGTCAAGTGTACCATTTTCCTTGTACTTGACCTTATACACCCATTTGCAACCAATAGGTTTCTTCCCTGGTGGAAGAGATGTGAGATCCCAAGTTTGATTTTTCATCAAACTCTCATGTTTTTCTACCATGACCTTCTCCCATTTAAGTCTCCCTTTTTCCTCCTCAAACACATGTGGCTCATATACTACCTAAAGATTGGCCATCAAAGCAAAGTTGACCGTATTATGTTTCTTGCTCTAGTTTCTCAATGACCGTCCCTTGATCATTTCATTCATTCAAACATCTCTAATGGTGCTATGCCACCACTTTGATCTTTTCTTGGGATCTTCCTTATCAAAGTTATCATCATGATTTGGGTTACTTGTGTTAGAACTAGAAATTGCTCATGCTCAGGATCCTCCTTCATTTTAGGTGGAGCTACTAGAAGATTGATACCTGAATCCTGAGCCACAACATGTTGTTGTTTTGGGATTTTGATCTCTGAAGAAGTCTAGAAAGGTCTAGCTTCCTCATCAACTAGGAAATGTATCCTAAAGCTCAATTGATTGGTGTTAACATCAACCAATATGTAGGCTTTGTGACTATCCATGTACCCTATGATCATCAGTTTCTTACTTTACAGGTCTAACTTGGTTCTTTTCTCATTTATAATCTAGACATAAGTAGTAGAACCAAATACCTTAAGATGATTGACTTTGGGCTTCCTTCTAGACCATGCTTTCTCTACAGTCATCTGATTAGTCATCTGATTCACTACCATCATCGGAGATCTATTCAACATGTATATTTCTTTCAACACCTCCTCAACCAAAAATTTGTTTGGAACACACTAGTGCTACAACATACACCTAGCCATGTCTGTGATTGTGTGGTTCTGTTTCTCAACCACTCCATTTTTCCATGGAGTGTAGGGTGTAGTGAATTTTCTTTTGATCATGTTTTTAGCACAAAATTTATTGAATTCTTTGGAAGATAATTCCCCACCATTATCAAACCAAGGAGTGCTAATGTGACAACCATACTCTTTTTCTACTATGGCTTTGAAATTTAAAACTCAAACACACTAGATTTTAGTTTAAAAAAATACACCCACATCTTCCTATTGTAGTTATCAACAAAAAGAAGGAAATACCTGGCACTAGTGATGGATGCCGTGTTCATTGACCCACAAATGTCTGCATGAACCGATTTAAGGATCCTCTTCATTATGTAAACTTGTCCTTCATCAATTGGTGCCCTGTGCTACTTTCCTGCTTGGAAAGCACCGCACACGCCCTAAATCTATTGTTGAGTATCAGGGATTCCATCGACTAGATTCTCTTGAGCCAAATGAGAGAGGTAGGTCAAGTTAAGGTGCCCATATCGCTAATTCCAAAGTGTAGTGATGTCTGATGCACTCTTGGTTCTCTTTGCATGTTCGCATTATCATGACTGTTGTTGTGCCTTGTGATAATTATTTTCTTTCTCCATGGGTCTAACTTGGTTCTCTTATCACATGGAATCCAGGCACAAGAAGTAGAATCAAAGAATTAAATATGACTGAGTTTGGGATTCCTTCTAGACCATGCTTCCTTTGGAATCTTCTACTTCACTGCCATAATTGGAGATCTATTAAAGCAGGTATACTATTCTGACCACTTCCTATTCTGACCACTTCCTCATCCTAAGACCTATTTGGAACACACTTTTTCTACAACATACACTCGACCATCTGTGCGATTGTGTGGTTCTTTCTCATCCACTCGATTCTGTTGTGGAGTGTAGGGTGTAGTGAATTGTCTTTTGATCCCATGTTTATCACAAAATATATTTAATTATTTGGAACATCATTCCCCATCATTATCATACCTAACAATGTTAAAATGACAAGTATTCTCTTTTTCTAAGGATTTGAACTTTTGAAACTCATTAAACACATCATATTTCATTTTAAAAAAATTCGCCCATACCTTCCTACTGTAGTCATCAACAAAATAAGGAAATACCTGACATCGATAAAGGTTGCTATGTTCAATGGTCCACAATTGTTTTCATGAACTAGTTGAAGGACCCTCTTCACTCTCCAAGCTTGTCCTTCACCAAATGGTGCCATGTGTTGCTTCCCTACCTGGAAAGCTTTGCACACACCCTGAATCTGCTGCTGAAGAGTTACGAATCCCATTTATCAGATTCTCTCGAGCCAACTAAGAGAGGTAGGTAAAGTTAAGGTGCCCATACCACTGATGCCTAAGTGTAGTGATGTTTGGTGCACTCTTGGATGGTAATGCATGCTCCTTGACTCGTCCAATATTATCCAATCTGAATAGTCCATGATCTTCCACACCAAGAGAAATAGTCTTCTTGGTTACTTGGTCAATTATATAGCATTTGTGATTGCTAAAATTGACATCTAGATGGGGGAAATGAGGCATAATATCACTCAGTGAAAGTAGATTAATCTCCTTACTTGACACATAATACACATTGAAAAAAATCAACATTTTTCTCCAAAAGAAATCTTCACATTTTGACCTGAAGGATTTTTTATTCATCCGAGTTGGAGACAAAGTGATTAAATGACTCGTGGAGCATAAAATTTGCGACTGCTCCCTTATTCTTAAACTTGACACTCTTACTTCTCATAATAGTTTGTTCCTTCTTCCCAAGGTCAAAATGCATCTCAAGCCCATGATGTGGATGGTTTGGTATAAGTGGTTTGAAAATGTTTTAAGAGAATAAGATAGTTACAAGCCAAAAGGCTCAAACAACCAAACCAATTATTTCATTAGTTTGATACCTAGCATGCCCATGGATTGGGCCACAAAGGGTAGGGGGTTGCATACCCATCCTAAAATTCCTCCTCTTGGAGGGGGTGGTGGACTGAAGGGAATGCTCTCTCTCCCCTTTTCTCAATCCTCAAGAAATCTAAGGAATCCTCAAGCACTATTAATGAATATATGAAGTGAACTAAGGTCCGCACTTTAGATGATTGGATCCAATCCTCCTGTCTCAAAAGCATGGCCTCTTTGAACCCTATGGGGAATTGGCCAAGCTTGTTGATAATGTTGATGGGGAAGATACATAGTACAATTCTTTCAATATCAAATGAAGGTAGCTTCATGGAATGCAAAGGGGGTTACAAATAAATGTTTCAAATCCATGGATTGAAGGATTAAAACTTTAATTCATGATTAGATATTTTATGTTTGTAGTAAGTTGTTGTTCCTTTTTTTTTCAATTTTAAACTTAGAATGACCCAAAACATTATTGGGTCAAATGTTGATATATATATATATATATATATATATTTTTCCTGGTCATATTGATGACAATTCAAATGGTTTCCACTCTCGTTTGCCCTAACCTTTCCTCTTCTATTATGGGTTGGGGTACTAACCCATTGCAAAGATTTGTATCGATATTGTTGAATTTGGATGGTTAACTCCTAAGCATTGAAAAAATGCATGCATGTAAATATGAAAATGATCATGATGCATTTTGGAACTAGATAGATTGAAAAATGTTGGAGGCCCATTGGCTACTCCATGGAGATTTTAAAAAGGTTGAGACATACGATTATAAGGAGAGTATGCTATTAATTATAATTATGTAGGAGGAGAAGGTTGCTTGGACTGCACTCAAGGAAAGGCTTGGACTCTACAACCTTACTAAATTTAGGAGGAATGAGTCATCGAGAATATGGTTTATGTAGTCAAAATTCCATGAAGAAAATGAAATAGTCTGAAAGATTGAATAGGTCCATGTTGTTTGAACATAATGCTTTATTATTTGATCATAGCATGAGAAGTTTAATTCAAGTTCTTGGAGAAGTGATTCTCAAACCATTAATATATCTACCTTTCAATTTCATTGGAAATGAAAAATCAAAATCCACAAGACTCACTTTCTTCTCAATAACTCCCATTTAAAGATCCATAGTGGCCCAAATTTCATTGAAAGAGTTTTGAACCTTCGTCCCAACTTGGGAGGTGAGGATGGTTATATAGCCTAATTCAGGGGTTGTTGTTTTTTGAGTGACTTCATTCCTAAAAGGTTATGGGAGGAAAATTACTTCTATCACATGCAAGTGCCATAAAACAATGAAGGATGAAGAATCAACCAAAGCCTATAGTTTAGTTCATTTGATGAGAATATACAAGCCTAAGATGCCAAGCTATGACACTTCTTAAAGGTTGAAAAATTGTCTAGAGATTGAGGAGCCCAATTGAGAGACATGCTTCATTGGATCAAACCTAGTGATGAGTTGACGAAGGTTTTTTTCAAATTCCTTGCCACCAAAGGAAAAACAAATTTTTTTATGCACCACCAATAAGTGAATAACTAGGAAGGAGGTTAATGAAAATAAATTTGTGATCCATTATAGGTTATTTTCCAATATCAAGATAGCAAAGATGGATATAAGGTGCCCATGAAAACTTGTCAAGAAATGGTCCCTAATAACTATTTGTTTATAGAGTAAGATAGATTGTGCCAATAGTAATTGACTTTGGTTGAATCAATGATTTTCCTAATGGAGATGACAAACCATAAGTTACTAAAACTTCCTTGTAACCCCTATTGTGGGCATACTTTAACAAATGGTTGATTAAATTGATTCCCAAGCCCAATGATATTGAGCACATAACCAATTGAAGGCCTATTGCATTGCTAAATGTTTCATAAATTGTTTTGGCCAACAACCTAACCTTAAGTATATTTTTTCAAAAATCATCCATTAGAAAAATGAGCATCATTATCATAGATGATATCGTTATGCTAAGAGAAGTAATGGAATGGGATTGAAGTCTTGACCTTGCTCCTCTTTTAATAAAAATCGATTTTAAAAAAGATTATGATTGAGTCGAATGACCATTTATCTTGACCATTATTAAAACTCTTGGTTTTAACCATTTTTCCAAAGAGTGAATGGAATTTTGTTTTTTAAATATTTGGCCTATCTCTCCATTAACAAATGCAATTTGAGGAAACTATTTTTTTTAGATCTATTCACTAGGGGTGTTCTCTTGCTCTAGCAATTTATGTCATGGTGGTTGAAGCTCTAGGCTACCTCATTCACAATATAATGGATTAGAGTATTATTAAATCCATTAGCCTCCTTGAATTAAATGTGAATTTGATGGTTCAAGAGCATTTGTAGATAACTTCTCTCTCATGATCCTCAAAGACCATATCTCAATGGAGAATACTATGGAGTGTTTCTATACCTTTTGTGAGGTCTTGTGATATAGGATTCAATGGGATAAAACTTAATGTTATAGGAAAAGGAAAAATGATATTCTCCTCTAGTTGTCCAACCAAGGGTGGACTTGGATACAACCTTGTAAAATATTTAAGTTTTGGGGGATCCCTTTTATGTTTGAGAATTCCCCCATGGAGATTTGGGATGTTTTCATTTAGAGAGTAAAAAAATTGAAAATGGATTACTGAGCCCATGAATTTGGCTATAAAATTCCAAATCCGTAATAAGTTCTTAGTGGTTACTCATGTATACTATTCACAAGCCTATTGAGTCCCTTCAACAAGTGCTTATCAAGAATTAGAGAAGGTCCTCCATAATTTTCGTTGGGATATTATTGATGGCGATAAAGGCTTTCTCAGGGTTAATCAAAACGTATGTAGCTTTCTCAAGGGGTGAGGAGGTAGTGGTATTATTAAAATCCATACCCAAGCACAATATGTGTGTGCAAATGGGTCATCTGGCCAATCAAGGGTAAGGAATAATGGAAAGTCTTTCTTATATTTATTATGTCCTGTTTGGGGTTCCTCTTGGTAAAAATACTTTGAAGGCCCTAAACTTGCAAATGTTGATTGTCACCTTGGCCTTAGTGAAGATAAAGGGAAAATTCATGGATCAAAGCACTTGGAAGGATTGGGAGGTTATCAAGCTCATCTAATTTGGAAAGGTGATTCCCTCATGCAATTTCTCTTCATTAATGGCTATTATCCTTCGTAGTTCCATGTGCTATTTCAAAATATGAAGGTGTTGGTTAAGAACACTTGTTTTCAACCATTCATTTATTTAGAAGTGGAATTGACAATATCATGGACATCTTTGATGAACAACATGGTGACTATGACTCATGACTACATTGAAAGACCATTTTCTTCTTAGTAAATCCAAATAAACTCATGTTTGAGGGCCTTAGATAAAATATTATGCTTGACCCTCTCACGATTAAGTCGAGCAGTAAATATTAGAGATATAATAGAACTAAATCCTTCAAAAAATACAGGCTTGGAAATTGGTACAAAAGGCTATGTCAAAAACCTATTTTGGATGTTTGCTTGAATAAGTTATGGAGGCTCAAGTCTAAGAAACAAGCATGACTTTTCCAGCTTCAAAGAGTGTGGAGCCAAGGAAGACCTTTTTTGCATGATCCTTGATTCCCAGGGCTTGGATCTAAGCCAAATATTAGCATAGCTAGGGCTTCCTCAACCAACATGTTGTATTTGTGGAAAAACTAGAAGTACAAAACGTTTGCTATGGCTTTGTGAGTTTACTAAGCCCATGTGTGAATGAATGCCTATTTTTTTTAACTACTTTTTGACTATTTCTATTTCCTATAAAGTATCCCTATTAGGACACAATATCCCACGGGCCGTCGAGTTAAGTGCAACATGGGAAATTATTAGTGTTAGCGATATTTCTTGTCATTAGGCGCAGAAGCACCCAGGTTGCAGATTGCACACAAAATGCCCAAATGCAGCAGCAGAAGGACCAACGTTCGTAGCAGATAGCTGAGAAGGAAGTGGACGGTCAGGATCTCACAGAGAAGAATGACGAAATCTCGTCTGCCGTTAGATCTCGGGAAGTTGCACAGAGTTTAAGTCCTGGCGAGCAGAGGAGGAGTCCCGGAGGAGTCATCGGGATATTAGAGTCATCGGGGTTTAAAAGATCGAGAGAACTGAGACCCTTTGAGTCTCGAAACTCCGACGGGGAATATCAGCCGTTGATCTCAACAGGACATGCGTCAGACATCAAGCGAAGAGTCGGGGTTCAGTTCATCGAAGAATTGGGGTTTTCAAAGACATAGAACTCTCGCATGTTGGAATCGCGATCTGCGATATCCCGACGGGAGCTTTGAATCGTCCATCAGCGAGGATGTGTGGCAAGAAATCTTGAAGAGTCGGCGTTTGGAGCATCGGAGTTTCCAGAGGCAAGAAACTCTTGGATGTAGGAATCGCGATCCGCGATTTCCCGATAGGATTAGAGTCGTCCATCAGCGGGGACACGTGGCAGGAGATCCTGCAGAGTCGAGGATTGGGGAATTGAAAGTCCCGTGCACATGACAACGGGAATCGTGATATCCCGATACATGATTTCCCGACGGGGTTAAGGATCGTAGTGGAGGATAGGTGTCGGAAGGGTCAACCCTCGTAGGAGTCAACGTCAAGTGGCATCGAAGATCGGGAGTCGGGGATCCGTGAGGTAAGTGGATCACGACCTCGTAAGTGCCGATTTCCCGGCGGGGAATTTCCCGACAGGAGCAAGGAAAGCGTGGGGGAATATTCATCGGGTTTCGGGGATTTGTGACCCGGACCTGTGATTCCAAGACTCGCGATCGTGCGAAGTCTGATTTCCCGATTTGGTGTAGGGAGATCATAAGGAGCATTCTGTGGGTATTGATACCCCTTTCATATTCGCGAACGCCGAAAGCATGTGGTCACAGCCCATGATCACTTGGGGAGAGGAAGGAGCTGCATGAAGGAGGCCAAAGGCGTCGAGTTCAGTTGCAATGAGGGTCATCGCGATCTCCAGGCGTCATTGGACCCAATCTTAATACTGTTTCTAGTATTGAAGTAAATGAGGACAAAATCGGGTGGTTGAAACCTCCTTTCGTTCATTTAATGAGGGGAATGGAGGGTCTGGCGAGCCTCCTGCTCATAGAGGTCCTGTGTATCGATTTTCTCAAAAAGACCATGCCGAAGTCCTTAAATCAACAGAGAAGTTTACACACGCTAGCCAAGCACTTAACGTCTCAGCTACCCTCCTTACAAGAGCCATGCCTGGTTAAGGTGGCATTTAAAGATAGAGATTGGTACGAGTTTGACTAAATGGACACTAAGCTTTGGGTGATTAGACATGCCTCTGTGAGGTGAATTTTCTTGGGTATATAGGCCCAGTTCTTGTATTTTGGAAGGATCGATGGTTGAGCAGAGCTCCCAGTTGTAAAGCTTTAATGAAGCACTGATGCTCTGGTTATGTATAGACTTCTGAGAATTCTTGCCTTATGAATGCCAGTTTCTTTACATCTTTGTTATACTGTGTTAGAGCAGCTCGGAATTGGAGGATCCAGTCGAGTTGTAGCTGTTATAGGATGATGTTGTAATGGATCACTGTAATAGTTACGGAGTCTCTAATCGGTTCCCGTGATTTCCTTAACACTAAATGACTTGGAATTGGAGGATCCAGTCAAGTCTTCTTTTCAGTTTCTCGAAGCCCTGAACCAGGAGGATCCTGCGTTCAGATTTTTTCCCCTACAAACCACTGTAAGCCTGTTGCCCAGAGCTGTTTGTTCACCTTTCTTACTAAGTCTTCCACCTTCTCATCTTTTAATCAACCTGCTGGATGAAGTTAGGATTCCAGACCTCCTTTGTTCTTTACGTACCAAATCCAGCCCCCGAGTTAGAATGATATTTCCTCGAGACTTTATCCCCATTTGATCACCCCTTTATAAACAAATCGTGACATTAAACTGATGGGTGTCGGGCTCTGCTCCTGCAAGCAATCCAAGAGTGACTTCCGACGCTAACATTTTTGGCACCGTTGCCGGGGACGAAGTTGAAGATTTTCCCTGGGCAGAACGACATTGAGCCTCTGATTCTGAAGGTGCATCAGACATCAGAGCCCTTAAAGATTGCTACTATGCACCTGGCGACTCCACTGTGGCGACTCCATTGTCTCCACATCATTGTTTCAGCTGTGACTACTGTTAGCACACCTAGAAGTTGACTCTAAGGAGATTTCTCGAGAAGGTTTCAGCAGCTGCTTTCTCAGTCTGAGAAGCTTCCTGGGGTAACGACAATGTTAAGATCTGGCCTTTGATGGTGAACAAGGACCAAACACACTTGAAGCTGCACATCTTTCACCTGGCGAATCCATGATTTGAGGATCGATTGGCGACTCCACTGTTTCGATATGGAGAAAATTATGGCTCAAAGGTTTTCTTTCTGTGACTTTTCCCAGATAGTTGGGTTTCCTAATGCACTTCCTGATAGAGACCAATGGGAAGATTTCCTCCCTGAATTTCATGCAGCAAGTTGGGAGGAACCAGCTGAGCATTTACTGGACTTCCATGAGGCTATTCACCGACACAATATCACACATGAGGATGTCCGAATTAAGCTCTTCAGGTATTCATTGAAGGGAGCTGCTCTTGAATGGTGTCGGTCTCTTCCCGCTGCAAGCATCCGCTCTTTAATAGGTTTTCATACAACTTTCAATTCATTTTGTAAAGACTACTATCCAGCTGATTGCTTGTTTGAAAAATGTTGTGAGGAGTTTTCTTCGCTTCATGAAGCCTCTGTTGGCCCTGAAGACGATGTCCATGATAAGGCCTTTACTGTGGAGGAAAGCATTTGCCATGAAAAAATAGAGGTGTTGAATGATATTAATTATGTTAGCCCTAGAACGGAAGCATATGACATTATTTAAGATGCACCTGCTCTTTTAGATGTTCATAACGATCAACATGCCTCTTGTGAAAATTATGAGTTTATAGAGCAGATGTGGTCTATAGTAGATGCCTTACCTGGGCATCGGGTGGAAGCGGATGTTCCTAGCAGCTCTGCTCATGATGACGAAGACCCTCTCTTTTTAAAAGAGGGGTTAGTTGTGGAAGGGGTTTCTTCTTTTTTCCCCCAGGGGGTTTCTCACGATATATTTTTACCTGGGATTAAAGAGAAAAGGATTATGTATGAGCAGCCAGAAGCAACAGGTCCCGCTGTCCCTGAAACAAATTTTTTTGACGGGATCACTGTTCTGGAGGAGGATCATATCAATAAAGGACAACCCCTTTTTGATATATATTATAGTGATGATGAGCAACAAGCTTATCCTACTTTTGATCACTATAGAGATACTGAAGAGCCAGTCAACAAACATAACCACCCCATGGTCTCTATTTATGATGAATACGAACCAGACCTGGGGAAGAAAGAACCAGAGGAGCAAGATATTTCCTGTCCAGAGCCAGTCAGCGAGCAGCTACCACCTGAGATCAGTGAGCTTACGTCAGTTGTCCACTCACCTGTGCTTATCAAAGATATTCAATCACATGTGAGCAAATCTGTAGTAGAGGAGGCTGCCTGTCACCAATTTTCCAAAATTCGCCACTCATTCTATGACCCTATCGGCGAATACATGGAGTGGCATGTCCTTTATGCCTTGGAGCCGCCCTATTCCATATCAAATTCACCCTGTGAGGAGAAGTTGAAGAGTGTATCCGTTCTGCTGTCACGGTTACACTATCTGCTGGTGATCATCGACAGAAGGAAGGAGCTTCTATCCAGGAAGCTGCTTGAATGGCTATGGTGGAAGTTTTCTTTCACCTAGCCCGTGCAAAATATTTTATTAGCATTAGGACTATATATAAATAAGCTCCTTTGAGCATGTAGCTTTATTTTGTTGCTTTTATTTTTTGGCTTGTATTTTCAGCAACAGGATATTTTGAGCTTGACTCCATAGCCCAACAACAAGGCACTGAAATTGCGGAAGGAGTTCTTAGAGCATCGCAGGGATGACTCTATCCCCCATGGAGCCTAATGTTAGCGATATTTCTTGTCATTAGGCGCAGAAGCACCCAGGTTGCAGATTGCACACAAAATGCCCAAATGCAACAGCAGAAGGACCGACGTTCGTAGCAGATAGCCGAGAAGGAAGTGGACGGTTATGATCTCACAGAGAAGATCGACGAAATCTCGTCTGCCGTTAGATCTCGGGAAGTTGCGCAGAGTTTATGTCCTGGCGAGCAGAGGAGGAGTCCCGGAGGAGTCATCGGGATATTAGAGTCATCGGGGTTTAAAAGATCGAGAGAACTGAGACCCTTTGAGTCTCGAAACTTCGACGGGGAATCTCAGTCGTTGATCTCAACAGGACATGCGTCAGACAACAAGCGAAGAGTCGAGGTTCAGTTCATCAGAGAATCGGGGTTTTCGAAGACATAGAACTCTCGCATGTTGGAATCGCGATCTGCGATATCCCGACGGGAGCTTTGAATCGTCCATCAGCGAGGATGTGAGGCAAGAAATCTTGAAGAGTCGGCGTTTGGAGCATCGGAGTTTCCAGAGGCAAGAAACTCTTGGATGTAGGAATCGCGATCCACGATTTCCCGATAGGATCAGAGCAGTCCATCAGCGGGGACACATGGCAGGAGATCCTGCAGAGTCGGGGATCGGGGAATTGAAAGTCCCTTGCACATGACAACGGGAATCGCGATATCCCGATACACGATTTCCCGACGGGGTTAAGGATCGTAGTGGAGGATAGGTGTCGGAAGGGTCAACCCTCGCAGGAGTCAACGTCAAGTGGCATCGGAGATCGGGAGTCGGGGATCCGTGAGGTAAGTGGATCACGACCTCGTAAGTATCGATTTCCCGACGGGGAATTTCCCGATAGGAGCAAGGAAAGCGTGGGGGAATATCCATCGGGTTTTGGGGATTTGTGAGACCCAGACCCGTGATTCCAAGACTCGCGATCGTGCGAAGTTCAATTTCCCGATTTGGTGTAGGGAGATCATAAGGAGCATTCTGTGGGTATTGATACCCCTTTCATATTCGCGAACGCCGAAAGCATGTGGTCACAACCCATGATCACTTGGGGAGAGGAAGGAGCTGCGTGAAGGAGGCCAAAGGCGCCGAGTTCAGTTGCAATGAGGGTCATCGCGATCTCCATGCATCATTGGACCAAATCTTAATACTGTTTCTAGTATTGAAGTAAATGAGGACAAGATCAGGTGGTTGAAACCTCCTTTCGTTCATTGAATGAGGGGAATGGAGGGTCTGGCGAGCCTCCTTCTCACAGAGGTCTCGTGTATCGATTTTCTCAAAAAGACCATGCTGAAGTACTTAACTCAACAGAGAAGTTTACACCCGCTAGCCAAGCACTTAACGTCTCAGCTACCCTCCTTACAGGAGCCATGCCTGGTTAAGGTGGCATTTAAAGATAGACATTGGTACGAGTTTGACTAAATGGACACCAAGATTTGGGTGATTAGACACGCCTCTGTGAGGTGAATTTTCCTGGGTATATAGGCCCAGTTCTTGTATTTTGGAAGGATCGATGGTTGAGCAGAGCTCCCGGTTGTAAAGCTTTAATGAAGCACTGATGCTCTGGTTATGTATAGACTTCTGAGACTTCTTGCCTTATGAATGCCAGTTTCTTTACATCTTTGTTATACTGTGTTAGAGCAGCTCGGAATTGGAG
>ML791220.1:424492-469077 GCA_009831015.1 Picea engelmannii
TGAATGACTTGGAATTGGAGGATCCAGTCAAGTCTTCTTTTCAGTTTCTTGAAGCCCTGAACCAGGAGGATCCTGCGTTCAGAGTTTTTCGCCTACAAACCGCTGTAAGCCTGTTGCCCAGAGCTGTTTGTTCACCTTTCTTACTAAGTCTTCCACCTGCTCATCTTTTAATCAACCTGCTGGCTGAAGTTAGGATTCCATACCTCCTTTGTTCTTTACGTACCAAATCCAGCCCCCGAGTTAGAATGATATCTCCTCGAGCCTTTATCCCCATTTGATCACCCCTTTATAAACAAATCGTGACATTAAACTGATGGGTGTCGAGCTCTGCTCCTGCAAACAATCCAGGAGTGACTTCCGACGCTAACAATTAGAATATGGGTTTTGTGTCTAATCTGGAAAAGGAATAAAGGTGTATTTAATATAACTCAACCTATCAATTTTTTTACCTAGTATGATGGCTATTTGATAAGTTAAATCTCATTTGTAGATTATTGTCTAAGTCCAGAAGTTTGAAATGGACATGGTCTTGCATTTGTGCCAACTATTAGAGTTTTGGGAGCGCATGCCCTACACCATGGGAAGGGAGACTCCTTCTAATTTTGTGATCACTTCGTCCTATTCTCATCGATTCCAACACCTTTAATGCAAGACTTGCCATTGTGTTGGTTGGATAGTTAGAGAAAAAAGAGAAAGACAACACAATTGGCTTCCATCGCCACAAAAATAGAATGACAAGTAGTCTTGATTTGATTTAAATATTTTTGAATCTCAAAATCCTCTCAATACCGAGAAAAGAAATGATGGATGAAAGTTCATTATCAAGGACACTAAACCTACATAGGATGCCTGGGGCTACTCCCAAGGATAGTGATGACCCACAATCCAATATGGGCTTTATTCCCTTGATATCATGACTTATATCTCTTGAATTTTTTACTTTTCTTATTATGTGGGTCAATTTTCCAACCTTATTTATACTAATGTTTCTTAATGTTTATGTACAAATCCTAATCATAATGACCAATTTTGTATTATAAGTTAAGGGACTTTTTGCTCATAGGTTACATAATATCTAGCTTGTAAAAGTTACATAAGTGGCCCATCTCTTTTTAAATAAAATGTCATGTAGTACACATCTCATTTATTTTAATAGTGAAAGGAAACATTTTATTCAAACCTCTTTCAACGACTAAATTTAATCCCTTCATTAATACATCTTCTTTGGCGATATTATTGGAGTTTTCCCTTATGCCTGTAGAGTAGAAGAAGTAAACTCTTCCTTCATTGTCACTCATCAATCCTCTTCCTCCTGCATTGCTCAAAGTCCCTTTAGAAACCCCATCGTTCAACTTGAATACATTCCTTAAAGGTGTGTCCCACTTTCCCTTTGCTCTATTTTCTATTTATCACTTTCCCATTTGTCACAAAAGCTTTACAATGTTGTAGTTTTAAGACATTAAAAGATGGGTTAAAAGTAATGATAAATTGAAATACAAAGATATCAACCCTACAAGAAGCCAAAATTCTTTATACTCTAATTCATTATGATTCATTCATTAATATAAATTAATAAAATTCATTAACTGTTTAAATAATAAAAACTATTAAAAATTATCACTTTAACTATTCGTAAAAGTGCTAAACCTCATCTATAATTAAAAAAAACTTAATATAAGCTTCTACATAATTAATTGTCCTCTTCACTCTACCTTTTCAACCATACCTTTCATGCCCCCATGGTAAAATGATCTCACACACAAAAAAAAACAAATTATTTTGTCAAAACAAACTCCTCTACAAAATATATATATATATATATAGCAGCCACATATTTAGAAAAAAGGACACAAATCTAAAAGAAGGCTCAGGAACATCCCAAGGATAGAACCTTACCCACTAGCTCTATCCTTTGAAATCCCATTGGTTTATGAGTCATACTCCAATCCCTCAACAACATAACTTCATACTAAATAAAATGTAACAAAACCACACAATGCAATCTTCAATCTTATCCATTTCATAATTCAGACATGGCAACTGCACCATCTACGTTCTCTTGCAGAATAACCGATTCACATTGCCTGCTACTCAAGTATCCATTCTCACCAGTTTATCCATCCTCCTTTTCTTCAACTCTAGGCCTCACCAAGCGCCCAAAGCACAACATTCATGGCAGACATAATTCAAAGCGCTTGGTTTTAGTCACAGCACAGCAGTCCTTTCTAAAGAACTTCAACATGGGATTCAATAACCAGAAGGAAAATGATGATGATGAGGAGGATGGGGGTGAGGATGAAGATTTAGAACGTCCCAGGTTCAAATTCGGTCCATTTTCCAGTTCAAAAGGATCCAACATCATATTACGTAACCAGTTTAATCCTCTTTCCCTGGCTAGAACACGCCAGCAAGATCCCTCCACAGTGTTTGTAGCGGGAGCCACGGGCCAGTTTGGTGCCAGGATTTCACAAAAGCTGTTACGCCAAGGTTTTGTAGTTAGAGCTGCCGTTTCAGACCTCTCACTTGCTCAGGAATTAGCGCAGTTTGCAACCCAATATAAGGTAACTATCTCAACCTCTGCATCGTTTTTCAAATTATTTTAGCATTATTGCTGTAAGTGTGCATTCAACTGTGCATTAAACTGCGATTATATGACTATCCAATTGAGTAAGGCTGCCCCTGAATTAGAGAACCCAGTAAACAGCCACAGGATTAACACAAGCTGTAATGAGAATGAACTTGAGTCATACTAAAATTTGTGGGCAATTTTCTAAAATCTGGACTCAAGAAGTCAAGACTCCAAATATCTTCTCTCGGGATGGCAAGACCAAGGAGCACACCAAAGCTGCTTACCCTCCATCTCTTAAGATTTGATTATGAGCTAATAAAACTTCAGGGTTAAATGTAACTTCATTACTTATTATTAGGCATTTATGTTTTAGTCATTAGTGGGAGATTCAACCATGTATCTAATACCCCAATTTTGATCCTTGGTTCTGTATTGTACATGTGTATAATGAATAGCTATAAGCAGACAAATGTAATTTGTAACTGAACATTGAATATTAATAAAATACAATAAAATACATCACCAGTTGTAGAGGGTAAAGGAAAGACAAGGGGGCTTAAGGTTAAGGGAAAGGATCTTAGTAAGTGACTTAATTCAAAGTCTTTGCAACCATAATTATGCTTCCCGATTATTAATTAATTGCTATTTTATTAAGCCATGTGAGGTTAGTGCATGAAGGAGGTATGTGGCCCCTTCATGCCAAGCAACTTAAGATTACTTCTTTTCCTATGCAAGCAAGCTATTATTCGGTGGAAGGAATTGGAATAGAGTTTGAATGTTGGGTGTCATTCAAATTATGGAAATTGGAATTACCCTGCAAACTACTATTCAGGTGGGAGAAATCGAGAGACTTATCCTTAAGTGAACTACCATGGGCATAGTGTATTTGAATTATGGGAAGCTCCAGCCACGAACTATGTGAGAATTGAAGCCGTTAACCATTATCAATGAGAAATTCACTATAATTGATAATCCCCGGAATCCCAGCCTATGCTGGAGCCCTAGAGGGAAGTGGGATAGCCCGAGGGATTGTTGAGCGGAGAAGGAGATCCCATTCCTTGGGTTGTACAAGCTGATGGGGAAGAGGGTCATGGATTGAGAATTGTTGTAGGTGTAATTATTGACTGTGAACTTAGGAATTGGGCTGTTAGAAAAGAATTAGATCCAACAATAGGAAGAGTTTGTCCTTGTGGATTCATAGCCTTACCTAAGGGGAGGCCTTTGTTGTAGAGAGAACTGGTGCAACAAGAATCCTATGGTTGGGTGGAATGTCCCTCTTCTGTAGCTAGTTGGTGGACAATTCTAGACAGACAAGTATTCATGAATATACTTGTGCATTGTGTTGAATAGAAGCTGAATTATTATGGTTGATGTCACGGTTGAATTAATTTCCAGTTTGTTTAGTTTTGATTGCCTATGTTAGCTTGCATTTATGATTTATGGTTTCATGAATACTTGAATGGTTACATTTATGTTGCATAAAACTGTATTGTCATGCTTGCCTCTAGTAAATAGTTAATAACATAACAATGAGTTCGGTCCCATAGTAAATTGGTGCAAATTTGGGTGGTTAAAAGAAGTACCCCATATTCTCAAAGTGCATAGAGGGTATTGGGTATGTTACATAATGGTATTAGAGAAAAAGTTAGTGTGATTTTGAGTGGTTAAAAGAGTACTCCATGTCCTCAAAGTGCACAAAGGGTATTGGGTATATTACATAATGGTATTCGAGCTACCGATTACAACATTGGGGCTTTATGGGTTAGAAGTTAGCTATATATGAAGAAATTGAAGTTTGTGTGACAATTGTTTGACAAAATTTCTCTATGAGAATAATAGGGGAACATAGTGTTTGAAAAAAATATAATATTCTAGGCAAGTTGAAAAACATTAATGAGCTCGCAGAAGGCCCACCCAAAGAAACATTTTGAAGCTTGCAAATGTTGAATTGAGTGCTACAATTACTAAATTGGAAGGTTGTTAGAGTTAGCTCTATGAAAATTTTGGAAAAAACGTAGTTTGTAGGCCAAGTGTTTGACAAAATGTCCACTAGGAGAAAGAATTTTATATAGCCATAACTTCCATCTTAGAAGCTCAAATTGGGCATGGGTGTAGTAATTTGAAGGTTAATTCAGAGGGGAATAATTTTGATGGCTCAAATATTGGATACGTGCAATTATTTAGAACTTGAGAAGAAGAAGAGATTTGTAGCCTTGATTTGATAAAACTGATGAAGTGCATAAATACCATCATTTGAAATAAAATGTTACAGAGATGGAATTGAGATGCACACTTATTGTAGAGGCAGATCTACAATGAGGACAAGTAAAGAACATAATTGCGGAATATTATTGCATGGAAGATGGACAAAAACCTGAGATCCATGAAGAATAAGTTAGAGGCCTGTATATCAACATAGAAGAGACCGAGTCCAACAAGCATAGAAAGAGAATGGAGTCATTGGAGCTGGTAGAAACTATAAGGATATTGAAGATGGAGGTGCAGAGTTGTAGATATGATAATGAAAATATGTTGAAAACTTGAGAGGAGAAAAATTAGATAAACACTCAACTACTAGAGAGCTTAAATCATTTGCAAAAGAAAATGAAGAATGTATCTGGTTCAAGGTGTGAGGAATGAGACATAATTCATTCAAGAAGATAAAACCATGGAAGATTCAGGCACTCAAGAAGTGCTACTAGAACTCAAAGTCATCATTACTCACTAGCACATTCAACAATGAGGCCATATGCATTTGAAGAATCATAGAGAAGCCCATAGGTGTCTCCATTCAAAATTCGAAGGAGAAGGTATGAGAAAAACCAATTGTAGGGAGAACTTAGAAATATGAAGCCAACAAACTTTATTTGTGAAAACAATATGGGAGAGGATGATGAATATTGATTTCTAGGGATAAGAAAGCACTTTCAGTTACATAACTACTTATCTAATCTAGAAGCCAAAATCACCGTATACAACCTATAGGGGAAAGATTCTATGTGGTGGGACCAACTAATGCAAGTTAAGCACATTGATGAGAGGAGAATTTCTTAGAAGAAATTTAAGAAGTATTTATAGCATAAGTACCACTCTAAGAACCACTATGACAAGAAGATGTAGGAATTTTTTAAACTCAAACTAGGGAATATGACCATGGAATAATATGAGAAGAAGTTTTAGAGTTGTTGAGATATGTTAGCTATATTAAAAAGGAGAAGACAAAGATAAAAATGTTTCTAAGTGGGTTGATTGCATTCTATAGAGATAAAATTCATTTTGATGAGCCTAATACTCTTGAAGAGACAATTAGGAAGGCCAAATACTTGTATGACCAAAGCAAATCTAGAGCATGATTGCAAAGGAGGAGGCCATGGAGAGCCTGGATGATAAGAGAGAATGGCCAAGAAAAAGAGATATTGTATGAAGTGATGGTTGAACATCTTTGTGGTAAGTTGTATGTATGCTTGGAAGAGTTGATGGTTATAAACCAACAACTTATGTGTAAAGAATATGAAGGAAATAATGAATTCTCACTCACTCGAAAGATGCTAATGGAAGAATAAAGCATTCCATAGCATGGAGTTGTCTTATAAGACCAAGGTGAAGTTGGTTGAGAATAATTCAATGGAATGAAGAACAAATTCTATAGTTAGATTAAGCTTATGACAACTAGAGATAAGGACATTTAATGCCATAAGATATATGATTAAGCTAGTAGAAGATATTGCATCATTGAGGTAAACAATTATAGTAATGAATGTGACTTGTTGGATGAGAATGAGGATAGGAAATATTGAGTTCAATCTAAGTGTACAAGGGAAGCAAATCAAATCCGGACCTAATAATTGTAGTTACTTCTAGAATGGAAGCATAAAGAAGGCACATGAAATAAGAAGTGTGTTTATGCTTGGTATTGGTTGCAAAGTAAAATGGACATGAAATGAGTCCATTTGAAGCTAGAATTATATAATTGCAACATTATGGTGTGTTGGATATGTTGAAAAATAAATTTAATCTTGGGACAAGATTGGCCAAGGAAAGGATGCAGTGAATGAAGCTTATATTTCTATTATGGGTTACAAATGAAAAAATATCAGGTTGGCTTTGGTTGGAATTTTTCCAGGAAAGAAAGCAATGATGCACTAGAGAGAAAATGGACAAATCAAAACAAGAGCAGAGGATTGTCGCCATAGTCAAATGGGACATTGGAGAAGCCCAAAACAACAAATTATGCAACCCAATATATCAGAGGAAGCTGTAACATTGTTATAAAAAACTATAGGATGTTGAGGAATTTGTTGTAGAAACAATTGTTGAAGATGGCTAACAAGGTAGACCTATTAATGATGGGGATTATATCACCTTAACCTTTCTTATATCGATAGAAGTAGAGATGTATGTTAGTAACAATAGAAAATGTGAATGTTTTCTCATGTTGTGAATTGCTACTTGGTGATAAAATCACAACAAACGATCTACAATGAATGGTAGACAAGCCATGAATTGTATCAATTATATTGTGCAGAATTCATGCCATGAAAATGAATTGAAATGGAAAATTCCTTGACTTTTCTCTTATTATTCTATCTATATTTCTTTGAGTTTTATACGTAAATATAATTAAGGCATGAGAATTCTAAAAATGCAAGAGAATAAAATAGTTGGAATGTATATGCACTAGTGGGCATGCCGAGAAATAATGCATGGTGCATATATGTTGATAGTGGATATAGATATTGGTTGAGATTAATATGTTGTTGCAGATGCCATGGGTATGTCATGATGATTAAATATGATTGATGTAATTGTGTAACCAAAAATGGCGATAGCATGGTTGTTGTTGATGATAATGCTACATATGAAGCCAACCTTATGAAGAAGGATGATGACAATAAAATATTGATCAATAGGTTTATGAAAGGAGTATGTGAGCCTCCACAAGACACCATTAATAAAGTAACATCAGAAATGAATATGGTAGTCATGCATATATGGATTAAATATGTTTGTGTTGCATAAATATTGAAGGGAATTTAGGTAATAATTCCTTTGGTCAGAATTTGACATCATAAATTGGTATGTTTGTGTGACTTGAGTGCATTTATATGAATGATATTCCACTTGGTGTGGTAAAGTAAGAAGCCTTGGACATTTAAAATTGTTTAATATTTTAAATGCATTCATATGGGATAAAATGCTATGTCATGTGTACATGTTATGAACTAATAACCAAGGCAATTCAAGACTTAAGATCCTACTATGAGAATAAATTGCCATTTGACATAGTCATGTGTGAGTCCATAGTGATGTTAGGTATGGAAAAACTATAGCGCCACAGAAGTGTCCAATGGTATCCCTACTTGTATTGGTGTCCTAGACCATAACCTTCTTGTCAATACTATGAGCACCATCAAAGGGAAGGGTTTCCTAAGGGATTGTAGAGTGAAGAAAGGAAATGTCTTCTAATATGCATGAGGGATTGTTTAGCAGAGAATGGGTATATACCTGGTGGCTGGATGATGTATTGAAGCATTGGCTAGACCTTCCAACTCATCATGGTGGAATACATGACATAGGAATATAGTATTCTTGAACCAATGTAAGGATGCATTGAGTAGTATGATTGGATAAATTATGTAAGTGTGCGAGCTGTGGCTATGCACACATACATGTTGGAATATATGCTTGAATGCATTATTTGAATGAATTGTGTGAGTACATGCTTGTGCTATGTTTCATTGCAATTAATATGATTACAATAGAAATTATGGAATTATTGATAAATTCATGAGTTTTGAGATCATTTCAGGAGTTGTTGTGATGTTGCAATGAAAGAATGGTATGTCAGAGTAGTCATATTTGGATGAACTACATGAAAAATTTGTCAGGAGGACAAAGTTATGGAAAACTATGTCTGCTAAAAGATGGAAAGCCAGAGAAAAAGGCCATTGTGATGACACTGAAACCCTATGTTTTTCACACATTACTAATTGATTAGAGGTTGCCAATGGATTCCTGGTAGTAAGTTGGCACTCTTCTTGCACATTGAAACCTTGGAAAGATGGATCACTCAAGGAACTGTATAGCAAAAAAGGGGATGTCTGAGCTTCGAAGGGTGAGTGTGGAAAGGAAGAGGCAACTTAAATGAATTTCCTGTAGGAGATTCATGTGACATGATGGATATAATCAAAGAGGGTGTGCCAAAAAATATAGTGAGTTGAAATATTTCTTGTGGCAACCTTGTGAAGCGAAGAATATACCTACAAATAAGTATTGGGTTAACATTTCATACTTATTTTGTGTTATGAAAATAAATGCTTACATTTTGGGCTAAAAATTCATGCAGAGAGAATAATTATTGCTTAAAAATGGCTATAACAATGTTTCTCTTGATAATTGTTAAGGTACATGTTGATATGCTAAGACTTGGGAGGTTATCAAGGTAGTGAAAGCCAATGCAAGTGCATTGTATACAAGATAGCCAACAACTATGCAAATTTGTAAAGAAGAGGATGGCATTGCAGATGCAGTTGAATAATGAAGAAGCATCATGGGAGTTGGAGGATGCAATGCAAGAGTCATATTTGCAGTTGTTTTGACATTTTGATGTAAACAATTTATTGTATATAATGATGATGTGCACCGAGGACGATGCAAAATCTAGGGGGAGGGAATGCAATACCTCGGTTTGATGCCTAGTTCAGTATTGTGTATGTATATGATGAATGGTTATAAGCCGACAAATGTAATTTGTAACCAAACATTGAATGTTAATAAAATACTTCATTGGCTACAAAAGAGAAGGACATAAAGAATGGGGTGTATGACTCCACAAGAGGGGAAAGACAAGGGGGCTTAAGTAGGCCAAGGGAGAGGACCTTAGTAAGTGACTTAACCCAAAGTCTTTGCAACCTTAATTATGTCCCTTGAATATTAACTATTAATCCATGGGGGATTAGTGCATGAAGGAGGTACATGAGTCTCTGTAAGGATACATGGCCCCTTCATGCCAAACAACTTAAGACTTACCTTTTTTCTTGTGCAAGCAGAATATTATTTAGTGGAAGGAATTGGAAGAGAGTTTGAATGTTGGGTGCCATTTGAATTATTCAACAACTAAACTTATTAGGAATTGGAATTACCTTGCGAAATACTATTCGGGTGGGGGAAATCATGAGACTTATCCCTGAACAAATTGCCATGGGCAGACGATATTCGAATTGTGAAAAGCCCCATCCACGAATTATGTGAGAATTGTGGTTGTTAATTGCTATCATTGAGAAATTTGCTACAACTAATAATCCCTGGAAATACAATAGTGAGATTTCCTGGTCAGCCTGCGATGGAGCCTTAGAGGGAAGTGGCATAGCGTGAGGAACTGTTGAGCAGAGAAAGGGATCTGATTCCTTGGGTTGCGCAAGTTGATGAGGAAAAGGGCCGTGGATTGGGAATTGCTATAGGTGTAATTATTGACTATGAATATGGGAATTGTGCTATGAGAAAACAATTAAAGCTAGTCATAGGAAGAGTTTTCCCTTGTGGATTCATAGCCTCAACTCAGGGGTGACCTCTGTTGTAGAGAGAACTGGTGTAGTAGGGAGCCTATGATTGGGTGGAATATCCCTCTTCTGTGGCCAGTTGGTGGAGAATTCCAGATAGATAAGTCTTCATGAATATACCTATGCATATTGTTGAATTAATGCTGAATTATTATGATTTATGTCATGGTTGAATTAATTTCCACTTTGTTTAGTGTTAATTGATTGCTTGTGTTAGTCTACATTTATGATTTATGATCTCATGAATAAATGAATGGTTACATAACCATTTATGTTGCATAAATTTGTACTCTCATGCTTTCTTATGATAAATAGTTAATAACATTTTTTTTCCATGAAAAAAATGACTCAATTTTATATTAAATATAAAATCATTTTTACAAAAACAGACATTTCAGAAGTGGAATTAAGCTGTCCTCTATAACACAGCAGTGGTTCAGTCCTTGAATACGGTGCAGGCGATGAGTATAATTCGCCCCAATAGTCTCCAAATCGCCCCATCCTCGAGCCAATTGAAGCAGAGATAATGCTGACAGGAAAAAATACGCCCAACCACCTGCTGGAAAACTAATGAATGGACAGTCGGATCGGCTGAAGATGGCCGCTGAGGATCAGAAAATTTCCAGGACTGTGGTAGGACTCTCGATCCCATTTTCACTGTGGTAGATCGAGAGTTTCCCAGCCAACTCGGAGAGAGCTCTCTTAGAAAGAGCGTCAGCTTCTTGATTAAATGATCTAGGGAAGTGCTGACAATTCAAATTAGTGAACCTTTTTGAGAGTTCCAGTGTCTTCATTTTCCAGCCCTCTATCTGAACCGAGTGGAGCTCTGTTTTTTGATTGATCCAATCAATGATGGCGCTTGAATCTCCACGAACCTGAAGATGAGAGATGGACCAAGAAGAGGCTAACAGTAGAGAAGCCCAGAGACCCATTAGCTCAGCCTTGGTGTTTGATCCCGAACCACAATTGAGAAACCATTTWGTAATTCTCGACTGATGAGTCTTGAAGAAACCCCCARCCCCGCAGMAAAGTCCMGAAGACTGTGCAGCACCATCAAAGCAAGCAAGGGTGAAACCCTCCGGCAAWGTCAGGTCGATATCTTTTATAAGAACAGGCTTRACAGAAGATGGCTGCCAGCTGAAACAATGGAGAACTCTGCAGATCACTGCTTTAGGGGAAGGAGCCCGGTCTTCGAATAGTGCAAAATTTCTTTCAATCCAAATGTTCCAGCAGACTTGGGYARCCAGGTTGTTCGGAAGGAGACGATCATTTAGCCAATTAATGAAACAATCAGTGACTGTCCTCCCGCTCCAGGTCGAGTGAAGATTCAGGTGWGTGAGCAAGAAGCGCCAAACCTCCCTCGAGAACTCACAGTGTATTAATAAATGATGAATGTCTTCCTGGGCGTGACGRCATAGGTGGCAGAAGCCGGGTCCCTCCCAGCCTCTCCTACGAAGTGAATCCCAAGTAAGGACTTTGTCTTGGCCGGCAAGCCAGACAAACAATATTAATTTTAGGGGAACCTTCCAGTTCCAGATCTGACGGAGCCAAGAGGGGAAAGACTCGGGGTGAAAATGAGAGAAGAGAGCCACATAAATATTCTTTACCGTGAGGAGACCAGATCCATCCTCACCAGTCCACAAAAGAGAATCAGGATCTGCAGTGAGTGAGATGCCAGCGCTCTTGAGAGCAGTGGAGAAATGATTCCAATCCGAGGCCCACTTTCCATCAAGATTTAAATTGGTGCTCGATAACCAATTGTCCGGCCAGGAGGGATTATCAGTCAATGTTCTAACATGTGCCAGGGAAAAATAATTTGAGGAGCCCAGCTTCAAGCGTAAGTCTGAATGGAGGAGCGATTTCTCATCAAGACCCACAATCTGATCACGTCCCAGACTGATATCTGTTCCGGTGCCTGGCTTCCACCTGAGCCAGTGAAGGATGACGGGAGAGGAGGCGATCATTCCCTTCCAGAAAGAGGAGGCCCGACTTTGCTGTAAAGAAGGCTTACGCAGCCAGTCACAAAGTCTTTCAGTGCCCAAATATTTTGTAGCTACGATCCTGTGCCAGATACTATTGTGATTCAAAACCCTCCAAAGGGAACTAGCCAGGAGGGCTGTATTAAAAAGTGGTAAATCTCTTAGTCCCCAGCCTCCAGCCCTTTTTGGGGTAGTCAAAGACGCCCAGCTGCTGAGGTGAAATTTATGTTTTTTACCATGGCCGTTCCAAATAAAATTTGATGCAAGTCTTCGAAGAATGTTGTGGGTTTTTTTTGGAATTTTTGCCAAAGTCATCCAGAAAACCGCTAAGCTTTCCAGGACCGACTTAACCAGAATAAGTCGACCTCCAATAGATAGCCATTTGTTACACCAGAAATCAATCTTCCGCTCAAAAAGGATAACCAGCCAATGCCAATCAGTAGGGGTATACGCTCCCATTTTGAGCTGAAATCCGAGATATTTGAATCCCTCTCCCAGCTCCAAAAATGAGTATGGAAGCGTGGCTTTGAAGCAGATTAAATCAGGCTCCGAGATGCCCCAGTGGTAGACAGAAGATTTAGTGAAGTTTATGGACAGTCCTGTAGCAGAGCAGAAAAGAAATAAAGCCTCCTGGATAACAGTCCACTCCAAAATATCAGCTTTGGACATTAGAAGAACGTCGTCTACGAACATTAGGTGGACAATTTTGATGAACTTGGTAACCTTAATTCCAGAGATCTTATGTTCATTGAAGCTCTTTTTAAGAATGAGACTAAGACTTTCCATGATTAAAATGAATAGATAGGGGGAGAGAGGGCAACCCTGACGGAGGCCCCTCTCACTGTTGAAGAAATTAGTGGCCTCACCATTGATAATAACAACGAAGTTGGGGCTTGTAACACAAGCCAGAATCCAATTTGAAAGTTTTTCTCCAAATCCCACTGCATGAAGCACGAGCCTTAAGAAGTCCCAATCAACACAGTCAAAAGCTTTTTTGAGATCCAGCTTCAAAATCAGCGCTTTGATATTTTGTTGTTTGATACTGTGGATGCATTCGTGGGCTGCGCCGATAGCATCTTGGATTCTTCTGCCCTTTAAGAATCCAAGTTGTTCCGTAGATAAGCTTCTTCCAAGGAAGGGCTTGATTCGGTTGGAGATAACCTTAGAAATTAGCTTATAAACGAGGTTACAAAGTGAAATAGGTCGGTAGTCGTTGAAGGAGAGCGGAAGTTTGTCTTTTGGAATCAGGACCAGAAATGTCGCATTAAGACTGCCAATGATCTTACCTTTTTGCCGAGAATCCTCCACCATTTGGAGAAGATCCTCACTGACCAAATCGAAGAAGTATATGAAAAATTCGGAGGTCCAGCCGTCTGGCCCCGGGCTTCGCTCTTTATTAAAGTGGACCAGTATGTCTTTGAGTTCTGTTAGTGTTATTGGCTTAAAGAGCTCGGAGTTGTCCTCTGAAGTGATGAATTTTGGAAATAAGCTAGCCGTAGTTGCTTTTTCAGAGAGGCAGTGTCCATTTGTAGATTTAAATTGATTTTTAAAATGCTCCACGGCTTCAGCCATAATCGCCCCCTGCCCACGAATTTGATCCTCCCCGGCACTGTTTATGGACCAAATATGCTTTTTACACCTGTTGTAGCTCGCCACCTGGTGGAAAATTTTTGTATTTGAGTCACCGAGTTTCAGCCACGTAGCCCGGCTACGCAATCTCCACGCCCTTTCCTCGTCCCTCAGGATGGAAGCTCTGTCATGTTCAAGAGTCTTAAGTCTCGCTGCCTCCTCCCCGGATAAATGAGCCGTAGATGATAAATAGATGAGATCGGAAATCTCAGCCTCCAGTTGCATTAGAAGGGCTTTCCCTGCTTTATTCTTTTCCAAATACCACGCCTTTGATTTAGATTTTAGTGCTTTGAGCTTCCAGACCAGTCTCTTCTGTGGGTTGACTTCGGCATGAAAACAATCATCATTCCAGACCCTGTGGACAATATCCGTGTACTCCTCGGAGAGTAGCCAATAATAATTGAATTTGAATGGAGTCGCTCTATGCAATGCTGGGGGCATAAGTTGAAGAAAAATCGGAGCGTGGTCCGATACATACGGGAACTCCACCCAAGACAAGGGAAAATTCGAAGCGGTCAGGAACGCCTCAGCAACAAGAAAACGATCCAATCTTTTCGAGATAGCCTCACAACCAGAGCGCCCGTTCCTCCAAGTCGGAACTAGGTTTTGTGGTTTGACATCGATCAGATTATTTGCTGTGAAGAGATCGCTGTAAGTAGAATTAGTAGGACCGAGAAGGGTTGATCCTCCCCACTGCTCATCAGCTGAAAAGGTAATATTTAGATCCCCGCCAAGAACCAGATTTGGAAGTGAGAGCAGTCCACAGACAACCAGTTTTTTCCAGAAAAGAGTTCTGTTGGAACAGGGCCCATAAACATTTAAGAAATTCACCTCCTGATCGGTAGCTAGGTAGCGACCAGACAGCAGAATGCCACCCAACGTCATGAAGGGTTTCAAGTCAAAAAGCTCCGGGTCCCAGGCCACTAGCAGGCCTCCGGAGTTACCAATGGAACTTGCAGCCGCAGAGACCCAAGAAGGACAGAAAATATGAACAAAACCCTAGAAGAAACATCAGACGAGAGGGTCTCCTGGAGAAGGATGAGATTCGGCTTTGTTTTCTCCAGCAATCTTCGGAACGAAGCCGCCTTGAGGGGGCCTCCAATCCCTCGAATGTTTAAGGAGAGCACGATCATTATTTTGATCGTGCCAAGGCCTTCATCGCTCTAAGGGCCTGACCTTCCTGTGAAGGAGGTGAAGTAGGAGTAGTCTGACTGTTCTGGAGCTCCTTTTTCTTCCTGGAGCTACGAGTCTGCAGAGGGGAGAGGTCAGTGGCTAAGCCCCTCGACCAAGCAAAGGAAATTTTGTTTTGTTCCGGAGGAATAGYGGAAGAAGAACCCGGTTCAGTGGTAGGAGAAATAAGAACTTTGCCTCTATACACAGGGAGCTGGGGTAGGTTATTTAGAGGCAAATCGGGTGTAATCGATGTATTCAAAGAGGTCAGCAGCGTTACTTCGTCCTCCTCAATCTGGCTGAAGCCAGGAGACGACTGAGGGAAAACAGGAGGATGAGAGAGGGAGGGCGCTGGAGCAATGAGTTCTTCCAAAGGTGGATGAGAGGGCTCGGCTTCAAGGGAGGAGGGCTTCTCTGGCTGGGAGAAAGTTTGAGGCGTCGATAGAGGTAAAACACGAGTAAAGGAGCTTTGTAAAACTGAAGATGACGAGGAGAGCCAAGTAAAGGTTTTTGAGGTCTTCTTTTCCTCTTCAGTGAGTGAAAAGTAAAGAGAGGGACAAAGTCGACTCAGTAAAGTGCAATGGTCATCAGTAGAGGAAGGTGGGTCAGGTCTGTCCAGGTGTGCCAGAGAAGGATCCGCTTCCACATAATCAGGGGGATTGAGGGAAATCTCGTCTTCTTCAGAGGAAACAGAGATCAACTTACCCGGACAAGTGCTGCGAAGATGACCAGTCTCCCTGCAAAGGTTACAACGGAAGGGGAGCCCCAGATAATCCAGCTTTTGAAGGTGTTTACGCCCCCTCCATTCGATTTCCAGTGATTCTGACAATCCGGCAGTGATGTCAACTGCAACCAGCACTCTCCCCAAGTTTCTCCAAGGACCCTTGATAAGCTCAGTGTCTAGAGCTAAGAATGTTCCCAGGGCGTTACCGATAGCTGTGAGTGCCTCTTCATTCCAGAGGTATAAAGGAAGACCTGGGAGAAAAACCCAGAGATGTCTATGTTGAAAGTAATCCGAGTCTGGATTGAAAGCTAGCCGCCAACGCTTTAACATAAGGCTACCTCCTCCGTAAACCCAAAAGGAAGACAGTAGTTTAGAGGCATCATCTGGAGATTTGCAAAGGAAGCAAAACCAGCCTTTCTTGAGGAACTGGACATCCGGAGAGTAACCCAAAAGTGGATACCAGTTACATTTTATCCAGTTTGCCAATGGCTGAGGACTCAGTCGAGAGTAAGAGAAGCGTCCCACCAAAGCACAGGTCGACATCTGACAGAGGTTTTCGAAACCAACTCCGTCCCCCAGTACCAGACGTTTTGTTCTCTTTGAAGGCTTCCACACTTTTCTACAGGGAGAGTTCCGGCGATGGATGGAAGTAGGTAGGTGAGGGGCTGTGGATTTTTGGGGCCCATCTCCACTCTGTCTAGCAGAGGTATCAAGGTCAGTGTGGGACCTGTCAGAGGGAGACGAAAACAGCTTGGGATCAGTAAAAGCCGGCAGAGAAGAGGGTGGATTACCGATGTGGTTCACAGTGGGATCAGTGGAAGGATTTGAAATGTGTTTAATGGGGGGAAAAAAGTGTCGCTTCGTTTCTAGGGAATCCAGTTTGTCAAACAGCCCTGCCTGCTCCCAGAAAAGTTCATCCGCTGGATGCATAAGTGGGCTCGTCAGCTCTTCCATAATAGAAAAGATTAGGTAACCAGATAAACCACAAGATGAAAGAAACAGGTCAGTAGACCGGGATACTTAGCGCCAAGTAAATAACTAGAAAAAACAGCTAACAGAACAGTGGAACAATCTCCGGGAGAGAGTCAGAGTCACGGGAACTCCAGAGCCAGTAAAGTCCAAAAAAGAACAGAAGACAGGTGGGGAGCAAAAGGACAAAGTTAGGAGACAAGGTGCAGTAGAATACAAAGGAACCGGGACGGGTCAGTAGGAGAGCAGTGATAACAAAAATGGACCACCCAAATCGAGGGACCAGATGGACCACCCAAATATGAAAGATAATCAGCTGCCCGAAACACTGTGGCTAATCAGTAGCAACCCAAAAGGAAAGAGGGAACCAGGCCCATCTGTTCGCCATCGCTCTCTGTTCGCCCTACCATGACTTGTGTCCATTTCTACTTGGATGTCCCTTTTTCATAACATAACAATGAATTTAGTTCCATACTGTGAATTGGTGTTAATTTGGATAGTTAAAATATGTATCCCATATTCTCAAATTGCTCAAAGTGCACATAAGGTATTGGTTATGTTACATGATGTTATTAGTGAAAAAATTAATTTGAATTTGGATAATTAAAAGAATACCCCATATCGACAAAGTTCACACAAAGTATTGGGTACGTAACAGTTTAGGATTTTCAATTATCATGATATTTCAAAAATAGTTTCCTGGATACCCAAGTATCTCCTCATTTCATTCTTTCCCCATCTCCCCAAAAGAAAGGTGCATGATAAGAACAATTTATTCTGCCTCTGCATGTCGTCAGAGAGGACATACCCGAGGTGTATTGCAGTCATGTCATTGAGTCCCAAGCATTGCTTGAAAATTAGAGCTACAATATGATGTTTTTTAAACTTTTTGGCTTTTAGCACATTGAACTTGTTTGTGTTAACAGCCCTATGAGGTATCGAAAGGACATATCTAAAGAAAGCTTTGTTGCATACTTTCTAGAGTAAATCGTTAATCTTTTTGAAAGCTAAGGCTCAGATGATGAGACATCGCTACTTATATTTCTTCATTCAAAATAGAAGATACGTGTGCCATACCTGTAAGCACTAATGTAGAACCTCATAGCAACAAGATCTGTGTGGAAAATCTCCATGAAGGAAGCCAAAGCCACCCAACCCTTATTGTGTTCTCGAAAAAAATGTTGGAATGTATGCTTTGCATATTTGTAGATTGAATAGGGATGGGACATGCAATTATCCATCTGGACCGGGATTTTGCTAACGTAGGAAGAGATTATGCAGCCTACCCTGGATTCATATCCATCGGTGTCCAATTTTCCCAGGTTGTTTGGAAAAAAAACACCTTTAGATATACTTGCAGCCAGCGAAGGCCTTGTAACCTCTGCCCCTGACATAGATGTGTCCATATTAAGAGTAGCTAATCAAGGCCATTTTCCTTGGAAAGAGCATAATTCAGCACATTAGAAACACGGGGGAGCACTAAAACTGCTTTCTAGATTGCAGGTCTGATATGAGGAAGAACCTCAATCCACTTTACACCAAGATCAATGTCTTCGTCAATCTAGTTAGCATCAAGGTGCCATTGATCCTTCGATCGAGGTATTATTGAAATCCAAGACCTGGCAATTGGAAGTAAAGTTCAGCACAATATTCTCCTTTTTAGATGAAGACCACAAATGCCTATTATGTAACCCCCTCCGTTCTACTGTTAGGTTAAACTCGACAAGGCTCACTTGGCTGGGGCAGGAGGTTGGCAGGCTTGGCCGGGTTTGGTAAGTACTGAGTGCTGGTCAAGTGCAATAATAGATCTATTGTTGTTGGTTGTTTTTTCCTATAAATATTTTCCAAGATAAATCTCGTGTGATTTTATGTGTATGTTGCTATATTCTTCTACACAGAGCATAGTTGAAAAAAATTCCAAGTTCTCCAAGTTATAACAGAGACAGCAAATACCTATTACATGAAATTAGTTTCAGATGGTACATACCCCTTCTAGTTTAGTGGTACATACCATGGATGTATGAACCAGATGATATATGCTATTACAAATACCTCTTGGCAATGGAAAATAAGGGTTTTGGAATTTTCTTTGCAGTAAGCTAAAGAAGCAAATGTAATTAGACAACTTATCAAAACTATTATTTCAAAATGCACGCAAAGTGAACAGACTTTCTATTTAAATGAGATTTTCTTGAACAGTTATTATACATGAACGGTACAGTTCTCTGGGCAAAATGTCAATCAAGTGATGTGAAAAATAAGTCTTTTTGAATCATCATTACTCCTACAAGAAGTTACAATCATTTTGGGTTACTAGTGAAATTTAATTGCTTTCTTAGACCTCTAAATGTGGGTACTGGTTGGAAGTTCTTTTCCTGATATTGCTTATGTTCTGAATGCAACCCATATGTTCTCTGTGCTTGTCCGGTTCTTTTTGAATAAAACATCCGCAATATTGTTATATAGCGTTCTTCTTTCTTATGATCAGAAGATATTACTTTTTGATGTTCTGTTATGTTCTGAATGCAATCCATAAGTTCTCTGTGCTTGTCCGGTTCTTTTTTAATAAAACATCCGCAATATTGTTATATAGTGTTCCTCTTTCTTATGATCAGAATAGATTACTTTTTGATGTTCTGTATTCTTTGTAGGCAGCATTTTGAATTCTAATTGCTGACACTACTAAACTGAAAGGCCCTTAGATAACTATACTCTGTACTGTTACAGGGTTCACATTGTGAAATTCCTTGCAATCATCATAGGAAATAATGTTCATCATTAATTGTCTGCATACATTTATCATTCTCATTGGAGTTTTCATTGACTTGATTGCTGTCTTTATAGACAATTATTTATGTGATTTTGGCCCGAATCAACATCAAATGTTTGATTTACAAAAGATTGCATCTATAGGTAGTTGAAAGTTTAAATATATGATATATATATACAATTCTGAAGTAGTCTGTTCTGTGCAGATAATTGCTGCAGAGGATGCCAAGCGTCTTAATGCAGTGGAATTCAACTTTGAGGATATTGAATCCACAGCTAAAGCCATAGGAAATGCCAGTAAAGCAGTGGTATCCATAGGACCCACAGAGGATGGACCTAGTTCTAAAGTTACTACAGCTGATGCTTTGAACGTTATTGAAGCAGCCAAGCTAGCAAATGTGAATCATATTGTTGTGGTTTATGAATCTGATGGAGCGTCTTCAAATGTTCTTGATGGAATCTCTTCATTTTTCAGCAACTTGTTTGGAAAATCAGAAATATCATTAGCAGAGCTTATTGAAAGAATCGTGGAAATGGGATTAAGTTACACTATCCTGAAGGCCAGTTCCACAGATGATTTTATTTCGGAGAAAGACTACAACCTTGTTCTTAAGGCAGAAGGAAGTGCGGACGTAAACAACAAAGTAATCAATGCAAATTCAGCATTGCATTCCATGGTTTAAGGTCAAACTGTCTGCCAATTTCAAAATATTTACAGGAGTTGTCTGGTGTCAAGTTCATTCTTCTTCTTCCCTTCTGTCCAGTCCAATATGCAGCTTGTGATCTTTCAATACAAGCTTTCTGTTTATTGTTGGGTAGTCTAGAATGCTTTGTTATAGAAAAGCTCAGGTCGTACACAGATACATTTCTATTGGTCACACTTCAAAGTAAATCTTGTTATAGTTTGCCAAGTAAATAATCTATTCGTTGGACTTTGGGATGTCACTGTGTCTATTTACATTAATCCCAGGTGATGGGTGATGTGTCTCACCAGAAACGTTGGCATAAATAAAAATGGATGCAGTGACATCCCAAAGCCCAATGAATCAATAGATAAGCTGAGAAAGCTTACATAATTCAAGTAAACAATCTGCTCTACCAGTGAAATCTACCTTGATTAACAGTCTGTGTAAGGTGGCCCACAACAATGCTTTGCTTTTTTGTTGTTGTTGTACTCTGTTTTTAATGTAGTTATTCTATATGTATAAGCTAGTTGTATTATCACTTACCCATTTTCTATACTTGGACAGGTGTCAAAGACACAAGTTGCATCTGTGGTTGCTGAGGTTTTCGCAAACACTTCCATCTCAGAGAACAAGGTATACAAATTTTCATTACTAAATATCCTCATTTCTGAAAATAATGGGAAGCATATTTAAATGTGTCCAAACTTTTAGTTTTGTATTGGATACCATTTTTTACTGATATATGTAACCATGCACTATCATTTTGTCTTACCAAAATTGTTTATGTTGTAGACTATTGAAGTTGCAGCCAGCCCATCTGCACCTTCTCTGCCAGTTTATGAGCTTTTGAGGTGAACAATTCTTTTGACTGTTCTTAATGTCGATATTCTTTTATGTGCCTTTTGACACCCCTTTTTAGAAATCTTTCAATATGAAAGTGTTTCCAACTATGCATTATTTGCATTCAATCTGTTGAAATATCTTAGCTGCTTTGCACAGGTATGCAAGCTTATTTTTTATTTTTTGCACTTAGCTTGAAGATGTGTAAGGCACTCTGTTGAGATACTATACATAATGTATTTGGTAGTCTGATTGACAACTTTTGAGTTATAACTTATCTGTGAAGTTAACATAACTTTCTGCATTAATTGGGAGGAAGTTGATATAGCTTCTTTCTTTCTATTTTATACTTGGCAGTGCTCTGAGTAGTTGTTGTGATGATTTCTTCATGTTTGTTATTTCATGGCAGTGCCATTCCAACAGATGGAAGAAAAGAAGCTTTTGCCGAGGCCCAAGCGAAAGCCAAAGCTGAAGAAGAAGCTCGCATGGCTGTAGAAAACGCACGCAGAAAAAAAGAACTTGCTGATCAACTTGAAGCAGAATCAAAAAAGCTTGCAGAAAAAGAAGCTGAAGCCACTGAACTTGCTGCCCAAGTTAAGGCAGGTGCTGCAAATGCTTCGTTTGACTTTTTTGCAAGCAAAGCTAAAGCATTTGGTGTAGATATTTTTGGGCAAAACAAAGAAACTCAAATCATAGCATCATCTAATTCTCAGCCTGGAAAGAATCTGGAAACTCCAGTTGTTACTGTGAAAGGAGAAGACAAATATGCAACTTTACAGCCAAAGAAAGGTTCTAACAGTGTATTCAAACTACCGCCAATAAACAAGATAATGGGAGGCTTGTTTAACAAAGAAACCATCTATGTAGATGATGATTAATTGATTTTATTATTTCCATCCTACTTCTCATAGAATCTCTGTTACATTAACTTGTAGAACGGGCAATTTCAATAAACTCCTTTCTGTGCAAGATAAGGCAACAAGTATGTTATCTAGGTCACATCATTGCCCTCGTTATGTTTGAATTGTTTTGGGTTTGAATAATGGTGAATGAAATCTATGCATAGATTCTGGAAGAAGAATTCACCATTACTTTTCTAATTGTGTTCATTGATATTTTTGTTTTCTGGTTGAGATTGGCAGGTAAGTATTTACTAATCATTTTTACTGTCAGTTGCTCCATGCCCAAAGGTGCCTTCAAATTAGGCTTATGTAAGGTTGATATAAATGCAATTAAAATGAAATGACATTTAAGCAATTTCTTCTCTTGAAAATTTGTATTCCAAAAGTGCCTCAGCCTTGTAAAATACAAATGTACAATACATTTCATTGTAACTAGAGCTAAGGTACATCAATTACAGACTACCTATCATGCTGGTATTTGTTGTTTGTCATTTTGATCTTGCTCGAAACTCTATTAGAAATAGCATACCATGAGTACGCTTTCTTTTTAAAATAAATAAGTATTGTCGTAAATAGTAATTCCATTAGATGGATTGCAAGTAATACTAGTATAAACTTTTGATACAATCAATTTTAATTATGCTTTCTATAATATTTCTTTTCTTCTTCTTTTTGATCTTTGAGAGATATCATGAGAATGTTGTTCTCCTAGCGGGAATAGGAAATGAGAAAAAGTAGATAAATCCTAAAACAAGAGGGAAACACCATGAAATGGGCTCTGGAAATAGGAAGATTTTCCAAATAAAATATCTTTTATCTCTTTTTGTGAGGAGAATTTTTTTTCCTTTTGAGTGTCCTTTTCCTTTTTGGATTGCTGCATTTTTGTGAAAATCAGAATCTCTCTCTGCTTTAATATTTTTTTGGGTTAGTGGAGCTTATGTTGGTCTATTGGGGTTAGTGGAGTCATCTCAGTCATATTTTCAGGAAATGGAGAAGGTTTTCTTTGGAAGTACAAGAGCAGGTCAACTCTGGCTTGACGTCCAAGGAGCAGCCCTTAGTATTGCTGTGGGGCCTTGAGAAAAATGTCTGTTGACTACAACCTGTGAGTAGTAGGGAGGATGAGCTGAAGAAGTGTCCAATGTTTGAGAAGGAGGGAGTCCCTTACGATGCATGAGTACTACACTTTGGCAAAAGCAAATTCTAGCCCGGGCTTTCATAGGTTTCCCTGTCTACATTAATTTCTTACTTCACTATAGGTTGGTCTTTTGTATAAGGATCCATATCCACAGGTAAAAGGTCTCGAGTTTATGTTGTTCGAGTTTATGTTGTCCAAAAAAGAAAGGTATGAAAAGACGCAAGGATATCCATGAGAAGAATTAGCCATCCTTGTGAGCATGTGTTGAGATCACGTGGTTACTCTTCACTTAAGGACACATGTCGATCCATTGTATTGATTATAGCTTTATGGAGCTTACATATGGATACCTAACTAACCCATTTATTGTACTTTCTATATTTGAGTATGTCGGCCTGGTCACCCTTTTGGGTACCTAACTAACACATTTATTGTACTTTCTATATTTGAGTATGTCGGCCTGGTCACCCTTTTGGGACTAGTTCCCTAACCCTAAAGGATGTCTATAACTAAAAAAAATGCACCTCATTTGTATCATTTCATTGATGTGCAATCATTCGTTTTATTGTACTTTCTATATTTGAGTATGTCGGCCTGGTCACCCTTTTGGGACTAGTTCCCTAACCCTAAAGGATGTCTATAACTAAAAAAATGCACCTCATTTGTATCATTTCATTGATGTGCAATCATTCGTTCTTTGCCTAAGGGCACCTCTAAACAATTTTCTCTACTTGTGTAGTTTTTCCTATTTGTGTGGTTGATTGTTCTTAGACAAAGATATGGGATGTAAACATCTTTCTTGTGATCTATATTTATTATTAAGGGCTGTTACAAATCTGATGGTTTGTTAATTGGATTAGGGTTTTTGGAGGAGATCACCGTAGATCTACTATCTCCTTATGATTTCAACATGGTATTAGATCTAGTGTGGACTCTTCTTTCTCTATCTAGCATTTTTGGGGTCTGAAAAAGGGTTTCTTGTTCTGTTTTATGGAAGTTTCAGGTCTGAAACTAGGGTTTCAGCACTCCAATTTCAGAGAAGAAGCAGGTTTCTAGGGTGTTTACCCATTTTCTTACCAATGCCCTCCTTTGTTGGGTTGTTTTTTGGTATTTTCAATGAATTTAAGGGGGAGGGAGCGGGGGGTTCAGATGTGTGCCTTGTTTCTAGGGAATTGCACTCCCTTGTCTCTCTTTTCAGCCAAAAATATTGCTGCTTTTTTAGGGCAGCGCTGGTATCATGGTTTGTTATCTCAATCCATAAAGGAAGTAGAGCATAATGGACCCTCACATTGCATATTTGTCCTCCACTTCTCCACAAGAATGTGTTTCCTACTCTAGAGCCACTAGGCATATGAAAAAACACCAACACTTACTTTGCAACTATCAACATAAATATAATGGAGAGGAAGTTGTTATTGGTGATTACACACCCCTATTAGTTTTCAAATGTGGCAATGATCCAAAAATGAAAGGTATTAATAACAAATTGACATTAACTTGATGCTCATGAATGATTAAAGAGTTCAGCCATCATAAACCATGCTGCAAATAAGAGTAGATAACATCAATAAGAAAGAGAAAAAGACAACAATAACTTGTTAACGGAGTTCACCCATGTGTAGCTACGTCTCCGGGCCTGCTTCCAAGTGGAAGATCTCTTTATTGATCTTTAAATGCTCAAGTTCTCTTTACAATGGCTCTTTGCGGCTCTTTGCTGTTACAAACAAGCTTCTGATCTACTGTACAAGACCTCCTTGTGCAGATGCATACATACCTCAACAATCTCCTCTCAAAACATGACTCAATGCCCCTCAAAACATGAGAAATGGGCCAATAACTCAAACTTCTCTTTACATTCCCTGCATACAAAAGTACCCTCTCAAGCTCAATAAGCTTGGCTTATATACTTTTTAGGCTCAGTTAGAGAAACCCAACTTCCCACAAAGATCTGGCCTCTTTTTGGGATCAAATCTCCCTCCAAATGGCCAAGAAATCACCAAAAAAGCCCAATCTGGGCCAAAACTATAGTAAAATAACCACTTTGTAATAAAAAATCAAACTTAGCCCCTCTAGATTGGGCGCACACACCTTTTACACAGTCATATGGCTTAATATGGCCAAGCGCTAGACCCCTAGGGGTTGCGCGCTGGCCCTTATTTCGCTGGCTTCTGGATTTACTGCGCATCCCTTATGACCAGGGTCCGATCGAACGGGATAAACCCCCCGCCGATCGACCCTCTTTGCTCCAATCTCCGAGTCATATGGTGGATTTGTTGCCCCCTCGTGCCAATCCTCGTCGTGGAAGGTATGTGCCCGATGGGTGGAGCGTGGTTATATGGTAGAGAAAAATAACTGGGGTTGGGGCTAGACCCCAACCCTTACCTCCTCCGCCCAACACCTTATAACAGTTTAAATAATTAAACTACGCCATGGGTTAACAAGCCACACCACAGGCAGGTTGGTACCCGACCTGCCCCAAGCGCTTCCCCACACTGGAGGTCTCTAGGTTGACTCCAACGGAGTCCAACATACCTTTTACACCGTCAACAAATGAAGGGGTGCCATGTGGCAGCCCATGTCTGGGCCACATGGCACCGTTTAACTGGCCCCCGATGTTGACACTTGTCAAATGCTGAATGGTCCACGTTTTCTACCTGCCCAGTCAACATGCCAATGTTTTGCCATGTCACTGTACGGTCAGCTGCCACCTGTCTGACACGTGTCAGTTCGTACAACCAGTCCCCTGTCATGTCATGTGTTAGGCCGTACTGCATGGTCACCTGCCACGTGTCCTTTCGTACGACCACTTCACTTGCCACATGTCACCTCCAAACGATGCCATGTTAGCATGACATCATGCTGACGTTAGCGTTGACTTTTTTGACTGTTGACTGTTGACTTTTGACTTTTGACATTTTGCCTGTTTGGGAAATCGATCAGAGTGCGATAACTTTTGCATACGACGTCCGTTTGAGGAATTAAATATATGTCCAGAATCAACTCGACGATCCAGATGCAATGTAATTGGTTTCATCCGATTCCGAGGACTTTCATTTTTGAGCATTTTCTGGACCTGGGGATCCTCCTAGATCAGGCAATGTCATTATTGGTTAGACCAAGTTTAGAGAAGATATTCATGTTCCAAGAATGGTACCAAATCTTATTTCTATATATTATATCACTCACACCAACAAAAAGGTGGAGTTTTGTCTAAATCAATGGGTCATCAAGGACATGGATGATGGTTCTACAGTTGTTGCTATTGGTTATTGTGATGAATCTGAACATATGTATAAGTTGGGGAAACCTTCATGTCCTTCAAAGCAAAGTGATATTTATGGACCTATGGGATAAATATCTCCTTACCTTCATTGATGATTTTTCACTTTCTTTGGATATATGCTATTCAATCCAAAAGAAAACCCTTTGAGACATTCAAGGAATTTAAATCCCTGGTGGAAAATCATAGCAATCATAGGATAAAATCTATCAGGACTGATCATGGAGACAAACATTTTGGTGATGACTTTCACCCACTTCTCACATTTCATGGCATTTTTGGGAAAAATCTAGTCCCTCACCAAGATGTGCATTGGAGGAGTAGAGCTATTGTGGAAATGGTTCATGGTATGTCTCATTCTTAGTAGATGGATCTTAAATTATGGGGGGAGGTAGTCTTTTGTCTAGCTCATATCATCAAGCATATGCCTATTTGAGATGTTCATCATATGACTCATTTTGAGAAATGCCATGGTTATAAACTTTAAGTTTTTCTTTTCAAAATCTTTGGATCATGTGCATGGCCCCATATTCCCCCAAAAAAGTGAAACAAGTTGCAAACCTACAAGTCAACAATGCTCTCTATTGGGCTACAATGAAACATCCAAGGAATATTGCCTAAATGGTCCTTCCACCAACAACATGATTGAATAGGGGGTTGTTGAATTTGATTAGGTTCTTTCTAATGGTCTACTAGGATCCTATCCCACACTTACGATAAAAGATTCATCTCCAACTATATTAGTGGGTCTCTCATTTTTATGGCTTGATGATGACTCTCCTCTTTTGAGTGCTTCTTATAGCACCACCTCCATAGTGAATTCTTCAACTACCCATGTTGAGGCCTATGTTGATGACTTGTATGGTACTACTTGCACTAAAGTATCTTTTACCTTGATTGTTCCATCTGATCTCTTATTAATTAAACAACCGTATAACAATGTTACTATAGATGCCTTCACTTCTACCTTTCCTTTGGCTAGGACACTATTAAGGCCTAAGTGGGCTATATCCACTCTTTAGGATGGTATTCTTCTCCTTCCACTTGAAGAAGAATCATAACAACAATGGAATCCCTTTTGTTTCAAGGGCTCTTGTCTCTAAGGCTAATGCAAATCCTACTAGTTACACTCAAGCAAAAGACTCCCCAAAATGGAAGGATGTTATTGTTGAGATTTGGGTACCTTGGAAAGTGGTCCCTTTGTGTTTGTGAGCCTCTAAACACAAGAGGGAACTACTTTGTACCATGTACTATGTACTTTATGTCTAATTTCACTTTAACTTAGGAGATTTAAGTCAAAAGTGAAATTTGGTCATTTTAGCCTAAAATGACTATTAATTCACTTTGTGGGTGAATTGAGGGACATAAAGTGAAACTATGGAAACTTAAGTAAAGTGGGCTCTGAGTTGAGATTCATTTGGAGAGATCTCAACCATTGATTAGGGATGAGATGAGATGATCTCATCCACACATACTTTAGGTTTTCTCATGTTTCCTTAAGAGGGGCGTGTTAGCACTCTGTAAATCTGTCCGACTGTATAGAAAAATGACAGAGGTAACTGTTTCAACCAGCTTTAGAGCTGAGGCACTAACCTGCTCAACTCAGAGAGGACTCTCTTGTGTCACTTGATATATCTATGGAAATTAGTGGCTAGATTTGGTTTGTTTTGGGGGGGGGTTTTATCAAATAACTCAAGAAATGAAGATGACATTTGGGCTATGGAGTCAGGGATGAAAAATGCATTGTCAAAACATGAAACTATCAAGAGGGAAAGGCTAAATGAGGTGATGAGTCTGAGTTTATATCTGAAATTTCCAAGGCATCAGAGGAAAAATAAACATATAACTGCATCATAGCATATTTAAAATGAATTCTGAATTGGTTAAGAAGAAATAAACATAGTCTAAATTGCTAAGACAAGAGCATCACAATGCTGAATTCCGGGTTTTTGCTTCTCCAATTTAGACAGGTGGAAGTGTAAATGAAATATAAGATTACAGGAAACACATACTATGAAAGAAAACAAGATTCATATCACCGCTAGTTATAATCTTTTCATAAACAATCCAAAATCCGCTTATGCATTTATATATTCATTCTAGCCCCAAAATTTACAAAAGTATTCCTGCACAGAGGGCATGCTCCTCTTTTCTCCATGCTTTCTGTATCCTCGAGATAATATATATATATATATATATATATATATATAGAGAGAGAGAGAGAGAGAGAGAGAGAGAGAGAGAGAGAGAGAGAGAGAGGAATTACTTGTGGAATTCAAAACGTTTAGACTTCCCCATAATTCTAAANTATATATAGAGAGAGAGAGAGAGAGAGAGAGAGAGAGAGAGAGAGGAATTACTTGTGGAATTCAAAACGTTTAGACTTCCCCATAATTCTAAAATAGAGATAAGTTACAAAACAGAATGATTTATAATAACAGTTATCCTATTTTAAAGGGACCGTTAAAAACAGGTTTGTCATGTCTGGGGCCACCATCTGTCCAAAATTTGTTGGAATGTACTCGATCCTACCTGAGAATTCATTTCAGCTTGGCGATTTCTTCTTTCAGAATGCTCAACCAAACGAGTTGATTTTCTTCGATGCTCTCCATCGTCTCAGCTTTGATTTCTATTTTCTGTCGTTTGCTTCGCTTCTTCTTCGCTGCCTGCTTGTAGATTTAGTCAGCGTGTTCATTGATGACTAGTTCCCTCATAACATGGTTTGATTTGACCCCCGACTCTGATTCAGTTGCAACTCTGTATGAAATTCAGTTGCTAATATCTGCACAACCCACCTTTCTTTCTCACTTATTGGTAAGCTTGACACATTAGTTGAGAACCCCGTTGCACTGGACACTGTTCGATTGACGTTATCCATATCTTCCGACCTTGCAGAGACCACAATTTTGTCTCCCTTAATCATACAGAACTCAAGAAATCGATCCAGCTCAAGATTACTCCACTTATGCATGGGATGACGATTTCCGGGAGAAGAATAATGCCACCCATACTTGAATATCGGTAGTTATCAAGTTCCAATCATTAATCACTGTCAAGATTACTTTCAGGCACATTGATTTACCATGCTCAACCAATTGATTTCAAATGATTAGCCTTTGATTTCGTTATCCGACGGCGTTCCCCTGACATTGCATGGTTGTGAAGTACCCGAACGAGTGGCGTGCAATGATTTGACGTATTAGAACACGTGACATCGAGGATTTTGCGAAAATGGTTTTAGGCAGACCACCTTTCACCCCGATGTATCTTTGAGGGCACCACACGTCTACGATTGACACCATGGTGGTTTTCCCCGGCCCACCCTCTATTAGTTAAGTCCCGCACTGCTTCGTCGCCCGATATGGGTCCCAACCGTTGATTCGGGCTGCCCCAAGATCAACGGTCCGTAGGACTCCCTCCTTCGCACCCCCACTATATTTGTCCATATTGTCGCCATATATGACCTGAGCCTCCAAATAACGCCATGTCTCTACATTGATTTAGTCACTTGCTAAATTTAAACTCATATTTGAAGCATGATTGTCATGGTGATAACATAGGCTCCAACTAGGGATGCTATCCTCCCTGTGAGGTAGCAAAGAACTATATACTCGGTGCCTTCTTCATCGGGATGCCTTCAAACGTGTGTGGGCATCCTGTTTCGTCTTGGAGACTGAATTGTCAAATCTTAAAATCGGATTTTTCAAATTGCTTTCCATTGGATGCTGAAAAATTACTATTAGGATCTATCTGTACATACTACTGGAAAACAATGCTTGATCAACAAGCTTATTCACACACTCCTAGCTACCCTAACTGCTAAAAAAGGACTATCAATCAAGTGAAATCATAATCCCAATGTAGCCATGACAACATTCTACCCATCGTTCGTTTCTTTTGTACTTGCTTGTTCAAAAACCCTTCTGCTGATGATTCATTCAAAATTTTATCTATAAGTCCAATTCTAAAAAGTTTTGAAGGGCCCGAATTGTTCACTTCTCCCAACAGGATCGCAAATGGATCTTCTAAGATATGCATAAAACAATCATCGCATTTCACTCCCTCCACTGCATTTCTGTTTTCAGGTGATTCAACTTGTTGATTTCTATCGAAAAACTGGCAAAATTTTTGAGAAGTTTGGTAGTAAAGATTTCTTGCGTCATAAGGTAACCATGGCCGAAGAAACTCATCTGATGTAAAATGACTCAAATTTGATGCAGACATTGATTTGTCGCAACCCTCTATCATTGGTGAATTCTGATTATAAACCTTTTCCATATAATGTGTCTTGGGATCATGAATCATATGGAAGAATGTTTCCTTTTCAGGGGTCATGACAAAAAAGTAAGCTTCCTCTACAAGTGTTCCCTCGCTGCTTGGAGTCTCCATAGGTGAAGTTTCAAAATCTCCATCCACGTTTAGGTTGTTCAGAAATAGGATCACTACATCATTTTCAAGGGAAGAAAGGCAACCTTGAAATACTTTGCCTTGCTGGGAATGTTGTTGAACATCTGCATTAGTTTTAGGAGAAGGGAAATGACCTTCAACAATAATTTCTTGATCAACTTCTTCTTTAATATGATGATTGAGCGTAGGTTCCCACTCTGAATTTTTCAAGTAATGATCCTTGCATTTGAGTGCAGTTGGTGTTCTTCAATGATAACAACCTTTTCATGTAAAATCGTACTACTGTGATTACAGTCAGAACTCCCCGTTTTCTCCGAAGCCTCATGATTTTCTTTTAACCACTCAAAGGAGGGAAAACATAAGGGGAGAGAATTTTTATCTGTAAGTCCACTGCTTTCTTCACTTTCAACTTCATGCTTGGATATTTTCTGATTTGAAACACTACTTTGTTTCAATAGTTTGAATGAGGAAAAACACAATGGCAGGATTCTATTACCTGACTCAAAACCTTCTTCATTTTCTCCAGTGTCGTCATAGGTACATTTATCCATCTCTTTGGATTGTTGGACATGCTCACTTTCAGCTTTGTCTTCGATCAGTGACTGCACCTATGAATTGACAAGGTCTTCTACAAAGCAAGGAATAGGATCATCGAGTGCCTCAGAAGAGTGCTCCAATATCTTGTCAATATGTTTCGTTGGTTTGGTGTGAGTTTGTATCAACACAAATTTGCTTGCTTCAACAATGATTTTAGAATTCTCTCTCAAAAATTTGAATGCAACAAAGCACAAGGGTAGAGAATTTTTTTTGGCTGATCCAATACTCTGCCCTTTGTAATTGTAATATGTAGGTTGACTTATCTCACTGTACTGCTGAAAAAGAAAGTCTTCAACATCGCAATCCTCCTCATATTTGTCATATACATCCAAATCAACTGTCTGTGAGATGTCATCTAACAAAAACAAATTAGGGACATTGACCTGTTCTTCAACAAACATATTTGTAATCTCATTCTCTTGACCATATATAAATGAATATAAAAAACAATCATCCCTTTGCTCATCATGAGATGGATCAACACCCCCTCTTTCAATAGGTGGAATATAATTTTTTGCAGAATCATTGGCATAAGAAACTGCAAGAGGACCTCTGATGTTGTCGATTCTATGTTCAAGGTCCCAATCAACCTTTTTTCTCTCATATTTAATTTCACATTCTTGAGCATTTGGTCCCTCATTTTGAATGCGTTCACATGCTTGGATGTTGTGCTGAATGTCTTGAGCGTCATAAAACATTTGTTGTAAGGACTTGGATCTTCTTTCCATAAGGAGGAGAGACAAATCTGGATGAAGAGTAGTTGCATAATGGAACATGGCAGAAGCTTCAGTGGGTCAAATTTCTTCAGGAAAATTGTGATAGATACTGGAAAACCTTTTACTGAATATAAAAATAGTTTCCTTGTCCTGCTTTTCCAAAGCATAGAACTCTCTAAGCTGTAGGTCTAAATATTTCTTCTTGCCCCAAAACTTTAAAAAGACATCCTTGAATTCCTCCCATGAGCTAATTTCCTTTGGATGCAAATGTTTAAACCAGTCTTTGGTGTCTCCTTTCAAAGATTGAGAGAAGGCCCTCATACAAACATCCTCGTGTTAAATCTCAAACAAATCTATAAAATGATCAAACCCTTGGAAGTGTTTTTCAGCTGAGATGCTATCAGGTTCCCCATCAAACATAGGTAGGTACTCATAGTGTTTTGGAGGAAAATTATGAAGTATTTGGGGTAACTTTAAGGGTCTGTATCTATGATGAGTCTTGAAGGGTGTTGGGTCAAGTGCAGGAGATGAAATATCAACCCTAGTTTCATGAGGCTCATCATCTTGGTTATGATCATCACGTAGCCCAGATGAAATTTCTTTATTAAAATGAGTGATAAATTGGGGTGAAGTTCGTGTAATTTTAAGAGGGGGATATATATTTTCTGGATTGTCATGGTAATTATTTTCATGCAGTAAGCAAAGAATAAATTGTCTAGAATTTTCGAGAAAGGATCAGAGACAACTTATAACAAATAGCAAAATGATTTGAAAAAATTCCCATTTGAGCATTTGTTTTCTTTCATAATGCCTTCTCATACCTCAGCCAAGGGGTATCGTATTTCAGTGAATCCTCTGAACTACATTTTGTATTCAAAATTTGAGTGGAGTCGCCAATGACGTCTTGGGATCTAGATTCTGTATTACGAGTGGAGTCGTCATTGATGTTTTGGAAGCTGAATTCTTCATTGAGAGTGGAGTCGCCAGTGAAAATTGAAATTTTCTGGATTCTTCTACCAGTGGAATCACCTTCAAACTGATTTTTTGATGTGTGGAGTTGCCAGAGAAGGAACACAACCAATATGTGCCTAAGTGTCTGCTGCTCTCAGACCTTAGAACTCAACCATGTCGTTTTTTCCCAGGGAATTTTTTTCAATTTCGTCCCCGACAATGACACCAGAATGTTAACACTCTGTAAATTTGTACGACTGTATAGACAAATGATAGAGGTAACTGTTTCAACTAGCTTTAGAGCCGAGGCACTAGCCAACTCAACTCAGAGAGGGCTCTCTCATGTCACTTGATATATCTATGGAAATTAGTGGTTAGATTTGGTTTGTTTTGGGTTTTTTCTATTAAATAACTGAAGAAATGAAGATGACATTTGGGCTATGGAGTCAGGAATGAAAAATGCATTGTCAAAACATGAAACTATCAAGAGGGAAAGGATAAATGAGGCGATGATTTTGAGTTTATATCTGAAATTTGCAAGGCATCAGAGGAAAAAGAAACATATAACTGCATCAGAGCATATTTAAAATGAATTCTGAATTGGTTAATAAGAAATAAACATAGTCTAAATTGCTAAGCCAAGAGCATCGCAGTGATGAATCCGGGTTTTTGTTTCTCCAATTTAGACAGGTGGAAGTGTAAATGAAATATAAGATTACAGGAAACACATACTATGAATGAAAACAAGACTCATATCACTGCCGGTTAGAATCTTTTCATAAATAGTCCAAAATCTGCTTTTGCATTTATATATTCATTCTAGCCCCAAACTTTACAAAAGTCTTCTTGCACAGAGGGCAGGATCCTCTTTTCTCCATGCATTCTATATCCTCGAGATAATATATATATATATATATATATATATATAGAGGGATTACTTGTGGAATTCAAAACTTTTAGACTTCCCCATAATTCTAAAATAGAGATAAGTTACAAAAAGGAATGATTTATAATAAAAATTATCCTATTTTAAAGGGACCATTAGAAACAAGTTTGTCATGTCTGGGGCTGCCATCTGTCCAAAATTTGCTGGAATGTACTCGATCCTACCTGAGAATTAATTTCATCTTGGCGATTTCTTCTTTCAGAGTGCTCAACCAAGTGAGTTGATTTTCTCCAACGCTCTCCATTGTCTCAGCTCTGATTTCTATTTTCTGTCATTTGCTCCACTTCTTCTACGCTGCCTGCTTGTAGATTTCGTCCACATGTTCATTGATGACTAGGTCCCTCATAACAAGGTTTGATCTGACCCCCAGCTTTGATTCAATTGCAGTCTTTGTATGAAGTTCGGTTGCTAATATCTGTTCAACCCACCTTTCTTTCTCACTTATTGGTAAGCTTGACACATTAGTTGAGAACCCTGTTGCACTGGACACTGTTTGATTGATGTTATCCATATCTTTCGACCTTACAGAGGCCACGATTTTGTCTCCCTTAATTCTACAGAACTCAAGAAATCGATCCAGCTCGAGATTACTCCACTTATGCATGGGACGACGATTTCCGGGAGAAGAATAATGCCACCCATACTTGAATATCGGTAGTTATCAAGTTCCAATCATTAATCACTGACAAGATTACTTGCAGGCATGTTGATTTACCATGCTCAGACAATCCATTTCAAATGATTAGCCTTTGAGTTCGTTATCTGGCGATGTTCCCCTGACATTGCATGGTCGTGAAGTACCTGAACGAGTGGCGTGAAATGATTTGACCAGCCATCGCTTTCCCCTACACAAATCCTTGTTTTGACGTATTAGAACACGTGACATCGAGGATTTTGCGAAAATGGTTTTAGGCAGACCACCTTTCTCCCCGATGTATCTTTGAGGGTGCCATGTGTCTACGACTGACACCATGGTGGTTTTCCTTTGCCTTCCCTCAATCAGTTAATTCTCGCGCTACTTCGTCACTCGATATGGGTCCTAATCGTTGATCCGGGTTGCCCTAAGATCAACGGTCCACTCCCTCCTTCGCGCTCCCACTATATTTTTCCATATCGCCACCATATATGAACTGAGCCTCCAAATAAGGCCATGTCTCTACACTGATTTAGTCACCTGCTAAATTTAAACTCGGATTTGAAGCATGATCGTCATGGTGATAACAGGGCGCATAGGGCAAAGGGAGGATCATTCACTCTTATGTTCACTTGAAGAGTTTGAGAGAGAGCATTGAGGAGAGGATGGTGACATTGAGTGAGGAAATATTGGGCACCCCCATTCATGGAGGTAGCTAGGAGGTATGATCTCCCTGGAAATCATCCCACATCCTCTCCCAAGTGAGGCATGACTTACATCAGAGACTTCTGGACAACAACATACATTGCAAGGTGATGAGGATATTGCTCTTTGGACAAAGGGAAAGAAGAAGACCGTCAAGGGAGGTCGACAGGGTCCCACGTTTGGGGCCCCACCATAGGGAGAGAGAAGTGGTGGGAAAAAGAGAGACATGAGCACAGTGAGATTCTTTTCTTGTAGAGAGATGGGTCATTATGCAAGACAATGTCCCAAGAATAAGAAGAAACAACATGATGATTCAACAACAATAGTAGAGGATCTTGAGTTCGATGCACAATTTTCGAGAGAGTGTGCATTTGCTACTTCTTTATCAGTTGTTACAACATCCAACGTTAGGTGGGGAAACAAAGTTGAGGAGGACCTATTGACTCATAATATTGATTTAGAGGGAGATCAGACTCAGTTTTCTTGGACACCATCTTTAGGGGTGACTGGTCCACCCGGGAAAACTTCAGTTTTAGAGTTACCGAGATAGAGAGTTTGCTGCAGGGACTTCAAAGCATCAGATATTGATGAGAAGGAGTGGCAGGGAACCACTGAGGCTTGAGAATCACTTGGATACAGAGACAAACATATCAGGTTTTGGATCCACTTCAGGTGGAAGTTACTTGGCGAGAGGCCAAGTTGAGAATCTTGGTGAGATGTCGAGATCCTGTTACTCTTGGTGAGATACCAAGAGGGAGAGACTCTTGGTGAGATTCCAAGAGAGTGACTCTTGGTGACATTCCAAGAGTAGTGACCATTGGCGAGATGCTAAGAGGTAGAAATCCTTGGTGGGAGACCAAGGTTGAGATCTTTGGTTTGATACCAAGATCTAGGTGATCTTGGATAGGTGGAGAGACACTTCCATCCATATATCACACAGATTGAATAGATATATGTTAGAGACTACTTTCATTGATCAGGGTACAACCATATTCACCGAGTATTTTCTAGTAGGCAACCATGTCCACTATAAGGATGGTATTGGTGGTGAAGGGCACTTTCCTCGGTAAGAGGGAGTGTTGAGATTTGGGTAACTTGGAAAGTGGTCCCCTTGTGTTTTTTAGCCTATAAACACAAGAGGGAAATACTTTGTACCATGTACTATGTACTTTATGTCTAATTTCACTTTGACTTAGGAGATTTAAGTCAAAAGTGAAATTTGGTCATTTTAGCCTAAAATCACTATTAATTCACTTTGTGGGTGAATTGAGGGACATAAAGTGAAACTATGGAAACTTAAGTAAAGTGGGTTTTGAGTTGATATTATTTTGGAGAGATCTCAACCATTAATTAGGGATGAGATGAGACGATCTCATCCAAACATACTTTAGGTTTTCTCATGTTTCCCTAAGAGGGGCACATAGGGCAAAGGGAGGCTCATTCACTCTTATGTTCACTTGAAGAGTTTGAGAGGGAGCATTGAGGAGAGGATGGTGGGATTGAGTGAGGAAATCTTGGGCACCCCCATTCATGGAGGTAGCCAGGAGGATTAGACCCTCATTTATTTGTGGAGAGTGTTATTGCTAGGAGGAGGGTGCACTTGAGGAGGAGGGCGCACAATTAGTAGGGAGGACTTGCAGTGGTCATTTTTCCTTGAGGAAAGTTTCAGTGGAGAGCTACAACACAAATTTAGAGTTTGGTGCAAGGGTTTCTCCATTAGAGCTTCCAACAACTAGGGCACTTCATTTCAATGGATTGGGCAACTTGTAAGGAGGGCGCACCTCTACCTCTTGGAATTGTGTTGCAGCTTGAATCAAGATGAGATTGTGTCATGTTCATTTTTTTATTGTACTTGTTGTATTCCAACTTCTATTCTCCACATTTATACACTCATATTCCAAACTGGCTTTCCTTGGGGGGTTTTTATCCAGGGTCATGTTGACAAAAAATACCTGTGTTCATTTTCATGTATGCTAGTGTTTAGAACAACATTATTTCAACTATAAATATCTCTAGGTGTGTTACATAATTTATGGTATGCAGGTGCTAACATCTTTGTGACAAAAACTACATGCTAGAGCACCTAAAAGGCCTATGTAACCGTAACAAAACAATAAAGAAGTTACTGAACAATTTGTTGTTATAAAACAACAACAAACCCTTGTTTGACAGTTGAAACTTAGAGCCAACTTGAGGTCAAAGACAAACCTAGTTGGCAGCTTGTTAGGACATGGAAAATCTTCAGTTATGGTTGTTGAAAATGTTGCCCTGATGAAAAACCACACTTGGGAACTAGTCCCCTTATCCAAGGGAACAAATTTGGTTGGTTGCAAATGGGTTTATAAAACCAAGTATGGTGCATATGGAAAAATCAAGAAGCATAATGTTCGTCTTGTTTCTAAAGGCTTCTCCCAAAAGGAGGGCATTAACTATTTAGATATTCTTTCTCTAGTTGCTTGTATGGACTCAATTTGGATGATTCTCTATACAAGTACTTCATTGAATTGGGATGTTCATTAGATGGATGTCAAGAGTTCCTTTCTACATGGAAACCTCTACGAAGATATTTATATGCAAAAACAACTAGGTTTTGTACATAATGGTCATGTTCCCTTGGTTTGCAAGCTCAAGAATTTTTTATATGTTCTTAAGGAAACACCTCATGCTTGGTATTAGAAGATTTACAATTTCTTTATTAGTTGTCTATTTACTCACTGAAAGGTTGAGCATGATCTCTATATTTACCATCAAGTTGGAAAAACCCCCATCATTTGGATATATGTGGATAATCTCCTTTGGACTAGTCATTCCACATCCATGATCAATGATACAAAGAGACAACTTAAGTACTCTTTTAATGTTATTGATTTAGGGTTGGTTCATTTGTTTATGAGACTTAATATTCTCAGACCCTTGCTAGGATTTCCTTTTCTCAAGGTCAATACAATTTGGATCTCTTGCAACACTTTGGGATGGAATATTGAAATCCCATATGTACTGCTCTCACTTCAAGCATGAAGTTTCAAGCCAAGTTCCCTTCACCAATATTTGATGCATCTCTTTATCAATATTTGGTTGGAAATCTACTTTATCTTACACATTCTTGACTAGATATCTACTTTGCAGTTGGTATGTGTTATTGCTACATGTAGGAGACTCATGAAAGTCATCGGCAGTATTCTAAGTGTATCTTGCACTATCTTAAGGGCACCCCTCACATGGGAATTCTCTCCTTATCTAGCATGAACATTCATATCCTTGGTTTTTTGGATGTCAACTGGGTAGGTGACCTTGACGAGTGACGCTCCACCTCGTGATGATTTTTCTTTATTGGTTTTGGATTGAAAACAGGGAAAGGGGTGTGGGTATCTCCTCCACTAATGCTGAACACGATAGTGCAATGCATGATAAGGATCATCTTTCCTGGATATGAGTGTTACTTGATCAAATATGTCTCGTTCAACGACCTCCTTCCACCTTATTTTGTGACAAGCAGAGTACGATTGAGCTTATTTGCAATATAGTGAATAATTAGAATTCATTCATCATCTGCATGCTCAAGGACAACTTGTGCCAACCTTTGTTCCTTCCATAGATTAGTTTTTTGATATCTCTGCCAAATCTCTTCCAGATCCCACCTTCACTAGTCTACAAACACGTATCGATATAAAAGGGAGATGTCTTTGGGGGGGGGGGGNGGGACATGATGTATTGTAATTTCTTCTCTCCATGGATCCCTATCCATATAAGGGGGGGTGTTGAGATCATGTGGCTACTCTTCACTTGAGGCCATGTGTTGATTATAACTTTATGGAGCATACGTATAGGTACCTAGCTAACCCATTTATTATACTTTCTACGTTTGATTAGGTTTGCCTAGTCACCCTCTTGGGGCTAGTGCCCTAACCATAAAGGATGTGTATAAATAAAAATATACACTCATTTGTATTATCTCATTGATGTGAATTCATTCATTATTTTCCTAAGGGAACCTCTAAACAATTCACTCTACTTCTGGTCTTTTTCTCTATTTGTATGGTTGTTTTATCTTGGACGAAGATATGGTATGTAAACATCTTTCTTGTGATCTATATTAGGGGTTGTTTTAAATTTGTTGGTATGATTATTGGATCATGGTTTGCTGAGGAGATCATCATAGCTCTACCATCTCCTTATGATTTCATCAACATGCATGTTTCAAATATTTTAAGAAGCTTCACCTTAAGAAGTGTTTCCCAAATGGAAATTTCTCGTAGAGGTTCCAAATATGCTTTATAAATTGTAACAACCCTAGAGTTAAGGCCACAGGCGAAGCCAATTTTTTGTTTTTTTGTTTTTTTTTTAAGAATTAAGGGGCAAGAAATCAATGACGAAAAAAGTTTTAGCACACCATAGACGACGAACAGAAGAACGCAACCTAGGCAACAAGAAACTACAACACCACGCACAGACACAAGGGAAACTAGGAAAAACATGCACAGAATAACCAAGAGTAACGACTAACCGTCCGACGCAAGAAGACACACCTACAAGCTAAGGGGCAACTTCCCCTTTCCGACATAACGACGTTGACGAACAAGACTAGATCCTCAGGGCGCATGAACCAACGGATGCACCCAAGTCAACATACAATTCTCAACCACGCTCACATGGTAGGCACCGACTCCGACCAAGATATCATTCACCGCTAACCCATAAGGCGCGCCATGATCCCCTCATTAGGAACCATGTCGTTCCCAGAAGAGAGGCACGAAAATAACCCTGGCGCAAAACAAAAAGGGACCAAGACTCAAGAAAACTCCGATGTGTTAGGAACCGAATACTGACTGGGAGACTATACCTACCCCACACAAGTTTGACAAGAAACAAGAGGATGAAGATAAGGGGCGATGCCAGTCCACACGACATTGTCCCCGAGCCCACCAATCACCCAGTCTAACCGGACCATGATTACATTCTATTTTAACAAGGGTTCCATTCTAACGGGGCACGTCAAGTTACAATTAGACAATAATGCACCCGCAAAAAAAATGTTAATACCATTAATCTTAGAAATCTAAGTAGTCAATACTAAAACCATAATTATAAATTCCCTCTATCCTTAATTATAATTCAATTCGACGAGTCTAAAATTGCAATCCAGTCCTTACTCACGAACCAAATTTTAATCTTTAACACAACCTAAATGGTCAAGTATATAACCATCCAAATAGCCATTAACTTAAATAACCACATTAACAATCTTAAAGTAGAATTGATGCAGGAGCATCGTATAAAGCCCAAGTGTGTGCCTAAAACCAAGGAGATAGCTGGATGCACACATGCAATTAAATACATTTTTGTGAAAACGTTGTGAATTCCAAAATTTGCAACATTAATGTAATGGGGAAAGTGCAATCACATTTATATCTTGAAGATCCAAACTGATTTTGGAGCGTATGTTCCTATCCGCTGGATGTAATAGGCATTTATGTGTGTTTAATGCAAGTAGGTAGATTTAATTTAATAGATTAGACAGTTTTAGGATCTTAGGAGGGAAAACGGATGATAAACATCCTCACCCTTGTATCATTGGAACATTATTCATAATTTTGTAAGTTGTAGAGCTGCAGAGGAGAACAAAGAATTTTATGCATTCTAGCTGTTGTTATTTACCATGTATAGGAGCATTGGAATTAATAGAAGAAAGATTTGATTTCAATCTATGTGTTTATTATGGTTGTTGGAACCACCTATTAAATGGTATGTTGCAGGATTGTTTGCATTCTCTGTATGCATTTTTCTTCAATGCTATGTGTGTGTATGCTCTAGAATTCTATGTTGAATGTTTGAATTCTGGATAAGGGGAGAATGAGTTTCAGAATTTTCTCTTTCTGAGAACTCCTGCAAAGAGTGCAGTGGAGGGTACGCAAGGAGTGCGTCGACCAGGCTAGGAGTTTCATCTCAGAACTCTCAGAGGAGATTCAAATTGTGTCTTTATAGGAAAGAGTTCTAGAATATCATAGAGCCGTGCAAAGTGTGCGCAGGCTGGGAGAAGGGAACAAATGATTTCAAAATCACAGAGGAGTTGAAGAATTATCTGTTGCAAAGAGTGCACAGAGCCGAAGACCCAAATAACCAGAGGTTATTTGAAAATTTTCCGCAAGGAGTGCACATAGAGACCCTTTTGGAGGCCTTTAGTTCGCAAGAGAAATCTTAGAAAGGATAGAACCTTTGAAGGGTTCGAATAAATATGGAGGTCGAAATCGTCTCACAGAAGTCAAGTTCAGGAGGGAGGATGCCAAGTCATTTGGCCAGAAGTCCTTGAGAAGTTGAAAACAGATGGTGGAATCGCTTCAAGGAGAAGTGCCAAAGTTCCATGAGCCATTGGATCTGATAGACCAACAGAGGGATTAAGACTAAGTGTCTTGCAACACCCATAAGTTCAGGAGGAGTGGTGACCATTAGATCCGGATCAACGAAGACCGTTGATCTCGTATGCGAATTCGGGGAATGGAGTGACCAGTGGTTTGGGTCAAGTGTTGTGGATTTCCGATTGGAGAAATTCTGATACAACGAGGGCCATTGGATCGAGGGAGGCACACAACCATCGATCTCGTCGAAGGCACAATTTCAGAGTCGGGGATTTGTAGAGGGAGAGGAATGACTGTTCGCCATTCTCTCAAGTTGCGAAAGCCGAAGACTCATGCGAACAAGTGGCAAGGACCCACTCTATAAGAGGAGTAAACATAGGTGAAAGGTGGCGTGCACCTGTCGCTTTGGGTGGAGTCAAACTTCGTTGACATATTGCATTTCGAGGATTCGTAAGGGAAGAGCACGAGAGGTTGGTGCTCCAACTCGCGAAGTCGCGAGTTGCGAAAGGTGCTTGCGTAAGGCTTGGCTGTGGTCATATTGGAAAAATGGGCTGAAGAGGGGGCTTACACCTTAAGCCCATTCACAATTTCACATTTCAGCTATTTCCAAGAGCTGTGGCATTGCATTCGAAGTTCCCAACTCGCGAGACCCAAAATCCTTTGCGGGCTTAAACAAGGAGTTCAGTTAACCCTTGTCAAGGTTTAGAGAAGATTCTGCGTGGATCTCGGCCTAAGGGAAGGAGGTCTACACTAGTTGTGGTATCAGAGCCCAGAACAAATTATTTTCTTTCTACAAGAGAGAGAAAAGAGGAATTTTACAGCCATGCCGCCGAGAAGAAGAGAAAGGCCCATACCTGATCCAACAGTGGAAAGAGAAATGCATGAATTACGTGCCAGACTTGATGTTATGGAGACAACACAGAGGTGAACAGTTGATGCTGGGGATATCAACGAAGATGAAAGTGAAAATGAAGCTGAAAACGAAGGAGAAGAAGTTGCAGTCGAAGATGCTGCAGAAGAACGCCTATTCAATGCTGTTGCAAGGATAAGTGCTAGGGAAAAAATGGACATTCCAATGTACGAAGGCAAACTAGATGTTGAAGAACTTCTAGATTGGATTAGAACTCTAGACAAACACTTCGACTATGAGGATGTCGAGGAAGACAAGAAAGTCAAACATGCCGTTACTAGACTTAAAGGGCATGCATCACTGTGGTGGGATGAACTGCAGGCTGACAGACATTGCAAGGGCAAGTAGAAAATCAAGAGCTGGGACAAAATGGTTGCAAAAATGAAAGCCAAGTTTATACCCAGGGATTATCAAATAAATCTGTTTCAGAGGATGCAAAATTTGAGACAGAAGCTGATGTCAGTGAAAGAATACACTGAAGAGTTCTATAGGATAAACATCAGAGCAGGTCATTGGGAAAGCGATGATGAGAAAGTTTCTAGGTATATGAATGGTCTACGATATGACATTTAGGATGAGATGAGCATGATAACCATCCGAACCATAGAAGATGCTTATCAGATGGCTCTAAAAGCTGAAGAGAAGCTGAGCCGAAAGCAAGGTCAAAGAGGCCGAGGCAGAAGTCAAAGTAGAGGCAAGACAATTACCCATGACATAAATCATAAGTCTAAAGAAGAGGGGAAGAAACCTCAAACTCAATCTGAGAGAGGAGGAAGCTCACAGGGGAGGCAATATACTGATAGAAATATTTTTCCTCGAGCCAGAGGAAGAGGAAGAGGCAGAGGAGGTGAAGTGAAATTCTTTGTCTATGGAAAAATCAGACATAAATCCTATGAGGTTCCAGATAGGAAGAAAAAGGGTGGTGAAACTCACATTTCCAAATCTCAAGGATGGAATGTTGAGGCAAAGGACGCTGAGGGTGGAAGATATTTGATGATGTGGAAAGTTCTCTTGAAATCGGAGAAGGAGCCAGAGAACCCATCCCAAAGAAACAGTTTGTTTCAGACTGCTTGCAAAACCAAAGACAGGGTATGCAAGGTCATAGCGGACAACGGTAGCACAGATAATCTTATATCCACATAAATGGTAGAAAAGCTAGAGCTGGAGAATGTTGCGCATCCAAGCCCATACAAAGTTTCGTGGCTACAATAATGACATCAGGTAAATGTCACTAAATAGTGTTTAGTTGAATTTAAAATAGGAGGATACAAAGATGAGATATTATGTGATGTCATTCCCATCGATGTTTGTCATCTATTGCTGGGTAGACCGTGGAAATATGACAGAAATGTGGTGCATGATGGGAGAAAGAACACGTACACTCTGGAGAAAAATGGTAGGACACACATGTTGCTGCCAATTAAGAATAAAGAGGTGAAAACAGAGATGAGAAACATTGTACTTCTTATGAGTGGGAAGGAACTTCTTAAGGAAGTCAAGAAGAAGGAAGACACACAATTCATTTTGGTTAGGAAGCCCATAATTGTTTTGAACAACACTAGGATAGATGATTTACCGGAAGAAATCTAGGAGTTGCTGGAATAATTTGATGATATAGTAGTGGACGAACTACCTTGTTTGTTGCCACCTATCAGGAGTATAAGCCATCATATCGATCTTATACCTGGAGCTAGTTTGCCGAACAAAGCAGCTTATAGGTTGACGCTGCATGAGAATGAAGAAGTTAAGAGACAGGTCCAGGACTTAATGGACGAAGGATTGATTCGGGAGAGCTTGAGTCCATTTGCTGTTCCAACAGTGCTCAACCCAAGGAAGGATGGTGGCTGGAGAGTGTGTATAGACTCAAGGGAAATCAACAAAATTACCATCAGGTACAGGTTCCCATTGCCAAGGATGGATGACTTGATGGATTGCTTGAGTGGAGCAATTTTTTTTTCAAAGATTGATTTGAAAAGAGGATATCATCAGATTAGAATGAGAGAAGGTGATGAATGGAAGATGTTGGTCACTATAATTGCTTAATTAATTTCAAACAACCAAGTGAAACATAAATTATCAACCCAGGGAAGTCTTTTGTTTCAAAGATAGCTGCGCACTATATATGCTCAATTCCAAAAGCACTTAGTGTTGTAGT
>ML791220.1:482124-494281 GCA_009831015.1 Picea engelmannii
CTCCTCTGTGTCTCAGCATCTGTTCTGAACTGAGTGCCAGCTCCGTGTTTCAGCATCTGCATGAACCGTGTAACTGCTTCGTGTTTCGGCATATGCATCCTCGGAATGTGTAGCAGCTCCCGTGTTTCAGCATCAGCTCAACAGCAGCTTGGGCAGTTCTGTGTTTCAACAATGGTCTGAAATACTATTCTGCAAATATGGACACTTCTGCACTTATAATCAATGGTTAGGTTCAAAAGTAATGTAAAGTATTATGCAAAACAAATTAAACATATAGTGATGAGAAAGGACGTTGTATACCTTGAGGTGATCAGATGAAGTGATAATATGGGTCTAAATACAGGTGATGAAGGGTATAACAATGGCAAAAAGTATGAGTAAAAGGGTACAATATGTGGTCTCAACAGAAGACAACATTCAAGACGAATGAAGGGCTGTATGAATGGATTTTCATGCCATTTGGCTTGATGAATGTTCCCAATACTTTCATGAGGTTGATGAACGAAGTCCTGAGAGATTTCATTGGGAAACACGTCATTGTATATCTTGATGATATATTATTTTTCAGAAAAACTGAAGCAGAGCATTTGAAGCATTTAGTTGCAGTGATGAGAAGGTTACAACAAGATAAATTGCTGATCAACATGAAGAAATCGTCATTTGTGAGGACAAAACTCATTTATTTGGGTTTTGTTATCTCTGCCAATGAAATGAATATAGATCTGGAAAAGATAAAGGCGATTCAGGATTGTCCATCGCCGAAGAGCGTGTTTGAAGTTCGAAGCTTCCATGGTTTGGCTAGCTTCTACAGGAAATTCATCCGAAACTTCAGTGGAATTAGCGCACCGATGATGGATACGGTGAAGAAAAGACATAAATCTTTTCACTGGATGGGGGAAGCGGAGAATAGATTCAACCTGGTGAAGAAGAAGATCACTGAGCAACCAATTTTGGTTTTGCCAGATTTCAGCAAGACATTCCAGGTCAGGTGTGACACGAGTGGATTTTCCATTGGAGCGGTCTTAAGCCAAGACAACAGGCTGGTCACTTATTTCAGTGAAAAACGAAATGAAGCAAAGATTAAGTACTCCACGTATGACAAAGAATTCTATGCAATCATACAAGCGCTAAAGAAATGGAGGCACTATTTGGTTCCAAAAGAGTTCGTTTTGTACAACGATAATCACACTTTGCAATTCGTGACTCGACAAAAGTTGAACCAAAAACATGCTAAATGGGTTGAATACATGCCAAATTTTACTTTTGTGATTAAGCATATTTCTGGAACTGCTAACAAAGTTGCTGACACTTTGAGCAAGAAATGTTTTCTTATGCAGTAATTTAGAGTTAAGACTTTGGGTTTTGATAACCTCAAAGAAATGTACGGGGATGATCCATATTTCAAAGAGGCATATGAGGCGTCTAAGAATCCAATTCTCAAGGAAAGAAGCCAATGGACAGAGTACGTGATCTAGGATGGACTATTGTTCAGGGGAAATCAACTATGTATTCTAAAATGCTCCATGACAAAGAATTTGCTGAAGGAAAATCACAACGGAGGATTGGCCGGACACTTTGGTCATGACAAAACGCTCTCAAAGTTGAATGGCTCATATTACTGGCCAAGGATGAGGACAGATGTGAAGAAATTTGTGGACAGGTGCATAATTTGTTAGCACTCGAAGGGAAAAAGGAAGAACATAGGGTTATATCAGCCATTACCCATACCCGAAAGGCCATGGGATGCAATGAGCATGGATTTCATATTAGGACTGCCAGGGACACATAGGGGATATGATTCAATCTTTGTAGTGGTAGACAGATTTTCAAAGATGGCACATTTCATACCATGCCAGAAAACCAGTGACACAACTCATATTGCGAACCTTTTTTTCAAGGAAGTCGTTAGACTTCACGGCTTGCTAAGGAGTATCGTTTCTGATCGAGATACCAAGTTCGTAGGACATTTCTGGAGGACCTTATGGAATAAGTTGGGGAAAAACTTGTCTTTTAGCTCAACGTATTATCCTCAAACGAATGGATAGACAAAGGTCGTGAATAGGATCTTGGGAGATTTGTTAAGGAGCTTAGTAACTTAACACCACAATCAATGGGATCACATTCTTCCACAGACGAAATTCTCTTACAATGATTCACTCAATAGAAGCATAGGGCAGAGTCCATTCCAAATTGTATATGGACTGCAACCAAGGGGAGTCTCTGAATTGAAAAATTCAGAACAAGCTGAATTCAGGAGTGCTAGTGCAGAGAACATTGCAAAAGGAATGAAGGAGCTTCACAACAAAATTAAGGAGCGATTGCAGAGTTCAAGTCAGGAGTACAAGCGTAGAGAAGATCAACACAGGCGAGAACTTCAATTTGAAGTTGGTGATTTGATTCTTGCGCATTTGAGGAAGGAAAGGTTCCCAAGGGGAACATACAACAAGATGAAGATGAAGAAAATTGGACAACACAAGGTCATAAGAAAATTTGGGGCAAACACGTATAAGATTGAATTACCCGATGGGGTCGGAATCTCACCGATATTCAATGTCACAGATTTGTACCCTTACAGAGCTGAAGAAGCAGGAGCAGAAGATGAACAAGAAAAGATTCAATGGACAAAACAAATGCCTGTAGCTGAAAAGCCACAGATGGATAACATAATTGACAAGAGGATCAACAGAAAGACTAGGAGAAAAGAGTATTTTGAATACTTGGTCAAGTGGAAAGGACATCCAATTGAAGATGCCAGCTGGGAGAATGAAGCAAAAATTCAAAGACATGGACAGACCGTGCAAGAGCTCATGAACATGAGTTCATGAAAATTTTCAAGTGAGGGAGTATGATGCAGGAGCATCATATAAATCCCAAGTGCGTTCCTAAAACCAAGGAGACAGCTGGACGCGCAGATGCATTTAAATACGTTTTTGTGAAAACGTTGTGAATTCCAAAATATGCAACATTAATGTAATGGATAGGAGGAAACTGCAGTTGCATTTATATATTGAAGATCCAAACTGATTTTGGAGTGTATGTTCCTATCCGCCGGATGTAATAGGCATTTATGTGTGTTTAATGCAAGTAGGTAGATTTAATTTAATAGATTAGACAATTTTAGGAGCTTAGGAGGGAAAACGGATGATAAACACCCTCACCCTTGTATCATTGGAACATTATTTAGAATTTTGTAAGCTGTAGAGCTGCAAAGGAGAACAAAGAATTTTATGCATTCTAGCTGTTGTTATTTACCATGTATAGGAGCATTGGAATTAATAGAAGAAAGCTTTGATTCCAATCTATGTGTTTTTTTATGGTTGTTGGAACCACCTATTAAATGGTATGTTGCAGGCTTGTTTGCATTCTCTGTATGCATTTTTCTTCAATGTTATGTGTGTATGCTCTAGAATTCTACGTTGAATGTTTGAATTATAGATAAGGGGAGAATGAGTTTTAGAAGTTTCTCTTTCTGAGAACTCCTACAAAGAGTGCAGTGGAGGGTCCACAAGGAGTGCGCCAACTAGGCTAGGAGTTTCATCTCAAAAATCTCAGAGGAGATTCAAATTATGTCTTTACAGGAAAGAGTGCTAGCAGAGCACAAAGCCGTGCAAAGTGTGCGCAGGCTGGGAGAAGGGAAAAATTTCTTTCAAACTCACAGAGGAGTTGAAGAATTCTCTATTGCAAAGAGTGCACAGAGCTGAAGACCCAAATAACCAGAGGTTATTTGAAAATTTTCCGCAAGGAGTGCGCACAAAGACCCTTTTGGAGGCCTTTAGTTCACAAGCGAAAGATCAGAAGGGATAGAACCTTTGAAGGGTTCGAATAAAGACAAAGGTCAAAATCGTCTCATAGAAGTCAAGTTCACGAGGGAGGACGCCAAGTCATTTGGCCAGAATTCCTTGAGAAGTTGAAAACAAACGATGGAATCGCTTCAAGGAGAAGTGCCGAAGTTCTGTGAGCCATTGGATATGATAGACCTGTTATCGCACAGTTTGTAGCTAGGATAAAAGGCTATAAAGTAGAGGGAAAAAATGGCATGACATGAACCTATCCCACCCAATGTCACCACGATGGGAAGGCTCTTTCTCTTTAGTGAGGCTAGGCCCAGGGGAGACGTCCCTGGTGACCTGGGGTGGGATAGGTTCCTGTTATGCCTGTTTGGCCCTCTACCTTATAGCCTTTTATCCTAGCTACAAACTGTGCGATAACATTTTGGTGCCGTTTCCGGGGAACACTGAGCCAATTCTCCTCAAATGAAAAATATTTTCGGTAAGCCTTGCCTCAGAGCCTTATCTTACAAGCTTACCTGGCGACTCCACTAAGGTGTTTTCCGTATTTCTTTGATAGTTTCAAGAAAACTATCCGGCGACTCCACTGAGGATGAAGCCAACGATGACTTCACAATGGGATCTAGGGAACTACAAACCTTTGGACATGAGTAAAATCCTGGGATATCCCAGAAAAATGCCCCCCTTTTATAAAAACTGGCTCCCTAGATTCACTGGCATCGATGGAGAAAGTCCTGATTATCACATGAGCAAATTCTGGGCTTTCTTTCAATACCACCCTGTCAGTGATGAGGATGAATATTTGGTGATGAAACTCTTCTCTGCCTCTCAGCATGTAGAAGCTAGAAGATGGTATGATAATCTTCCAGCTGCCAACATCACATCTATGGACCATTTTGAAGAAATCTTCCTTGCAAGGTGGGTTATGAAATTGGAAGATATACAATCATTGCTGAAAGGTCTTGAATGCATAAAACAAATAGAGGATGAGATCATCAGGGTTTTCAGGGTTAGGTTCTAGAGGTTGTTGTACCACATTCCTAAAAACTATTTCCCTAAAGGCAAGTATCTCATCTATCTCTATACCAATGGACTTTTGGGGCATTTAAGCTTCCTCCTAAATAAAAAGGGTGCAAAAACACTTGCAGAAGCTTACAACATGGCCATTCAAATCGAGAAAAATCTCTCCTCGTCCAGAACCAATGACCGTACCATGGACACTCTCATCTTGATAAAACTAGTTTCCCTTAGAACCTTTGCTGAAGATCCACAAGAGAGAAGGGAACAAGTTTTTGACCAACAGAACGAGGACTTTTCCATGTGTTTCCCTTGCAATTATCACAACATATTACTTTTGACTAGTGGCAATAAGGAGATGAGATTTTTACCCGTACTTTTCAAAAAGCCAAGGATGACCCAGTACCTTGTTTTCCTGATGATTTTCAATCTTACCTTGAGATATTTGATGAGTACCCTTCTGAGCACTTTTATTCTCTCCATGAAGATGATTACCAACCACCACTATAATCGGATTTTGATACAAATAAGAACATTGTTTGCCTAAAGAAGGATTCTCATGATTTCTCACTCCAGCCACCTGTTATTACTTTAACTTGTTTTTTCATTAAAGGTGTAGTTGGGAAGTATATCTTTTATATAGAGTTTCCTCTTAGGCAAACCCTAGAGTCCAAGGGTCGGTTGAATATTACAAGCTTAAGTTTATCATATCAGTTTTTCAACTTTCCCTTGAGAATTTGCCAATCCTCTGATACATCCTTGTCAATCCCTTCCCAGACTTCAAAAGGTGAAAACGTCCTAGGTAGACAGTGTGCATACCTTTTGAGTCAGTTTTTTGAACATTGGGATTTTCATGACCCCTTCCGGAGGTGGATTGAGTGCTTTCCTCAGAGATGGACTTGGAAAATTTTTATCCCTCCCACCCGCCTCCATGAGTTAGACTTTGAGATTTCCAATGATATGATATATATTCTAACTCATGACATTTTTATGCTTGATTTATCACTATTTTGGTTTATGATGAAGCACAAAGGCAAGTATCGTAGGACATTGCTGGATTGGCTACATTGGTCATTTGACTACATCGAACATCCAACCAACAGGTAAGTAAAGGTAGGTATTTTTCTTTAAATTCGCATATTGATTTCTTTATTTTAGTCTATATATATACATGTATGCTGGGGTGGAATTACCACCCCAATTTTTTTACTAATACTTCTATCGAGATTGAGTAGATCTGTAGGTTATGCCAGAGATGCCGAGGTTCTCATGCGCTCTACGGTGAGCACATGTCCCCGAGTTGGAGCTAGATGTTATCCCCACTTTTTAGGGATAACTAGGAGATCATGTCTCGAGGTCCATAGGTCCTAGACATGGAGTACCGAGAGCAGGATTGACCTGAGCATGGCCCTGGAGGGCCCACCTTTCTTCATTCATCCTCTTTGTCTTGTCAGCAACAGAAACATCCATCACCATGGGCTTGATCCTGTATCAGAAGAGGCTCTTGCTCCATGAGGTAATTGGTCCAGGTATCATGGTATGTGTCACTTTTGATCATTGAAACCTTTAAATATATGCATCTGATTCCTTTTATCTCTAACAACTTCTTGGATCTTACATTAGCCCACTTGACCATGCTTGGGGAAATTGATAGGGTGCCCTAGCAAGCCTGTGCCCATAGATCTTGGCTTGCCATTGGGGGAATTTATGAAAATCCATCGCCCGCTCCCATCATGGCACCACTATTTCATCTYATCTCTCGCTCATTTATCCCATTCCCCTTGTTCGGGCATTGGGTTGACCTATTTGCAAGATTGCACCTTATCTCATGGGAAGAAGGGGATAAAGGCCCAGAAGGTAAAAGTAGATGGTAAAAGACAAAATTCTAGAAATAAAACCTCGAGATGCTTTGCCCAGGGATCCCCAAGAATGCAGTAAAAATCCTCTCAGCAAGAAACAAGAGGGACCCAGAAAATAACAAAACAAGACCTATTCAGAGGATAGGGGGTCTCATCATGAGACAACCTATTAGGTCCATGGGTACCTAGCAGTATGACATTTCCACCATCTGGTTACCATGCCAGGGTAGTGACCTTTGGTGTCATGGCCAAGGGAAAGGGGGTCTCATCACAAGCCAACCTTCTCATCTCTGTGAAAGTACTTGTGGGTAACGCTGTCAGCTCTGGTCACCATGCCAAGGCAGTGTCCCCTGGTTAATTCTTGAACAAAAAAAAAAGAAAATAAAAGAATAAAACAAGAATAAAAAGAATAAAGGCAAGAATGGGCTTGTAAAAAATGCATCCATGATAGGTACAACTCGCCTTCTACAAAGGAAACCATAGGTAACACTTATACATCCTTGGCCCTCACTGCACCCACATGTTTGGACATCCCTTAGCCACATCACCTCATTTACATGGCTTGAATGAGATTTTTCTGGAAACTTTCCTTTTTCTTGTGGACACTAGCCCAATAGGACGCCTTGTCCTTTTCTCCAATCTTGTATTGCAGGTTTTTGTAATGTCCTTGAGCTATTGACTGACGTATTAGGGGTTTTATGTATATTCTTAATAATATTGATGATGAGATGTGATTGAAATTGCTATGATCCTTGTGATTGATGAGCCCATGGAGGGCGTAGCTTTTGATGTGGAGGACCATGCTTGACAGACAGGTACCATTTGGACCGGTACGCATGGGGAGATGACCAGTTCGGACCTCCATGGGGCTGAAGAGCCCACCAGATGGATGCTGAGACCCCATTAGGGGGAAGAGACATGACAAAGATTGATTAGGGTTTTTCACCTGAGAGGAAGAGGATGTTCCACCAGAGACACTCCAACAGGACTAGACCTAGGGGGAATGACCCCTTTTCAATGGAACTCTAGCCTTGGAAGGATTAGGATGTCCCCATCTTCACCATGACATCATCCAGCTTCATGGACACTTTTGGAGGCAGTCTGGGCAGTAGTGGCACGTGTGGCATGTTGGAGAGGCCCATGGGGGGCTAACGTTTTGCTCCTGGATGTATAATTTGCCCTAGAAAGAGCTAGTGCTTCCCTTGAAGTGGATTTTACTCTCTTTTATGCTCAATTAGGGTTTTAATTTGACAATTTAATGTAAAAACAATATGATTTTGATATTGTGGCCTTGTCGGCCTTTTTATGACCTAAAAAGTAAATTCGATCATTGATAAACTATATATTGAGGGTTTTGACTCTCATTTTATCATCATCTTTCACTCACCACTTGGTGAGGTCTAAAATTTGCACCCTACTTTAGGGTTTTGGATGATTTAGTGAGGCGCACTTGTTGAAGGAAGATTCTCTTGGCATTTTTGGCATTTCTCTTGATGGAAGGTGTTACAACTAGGGTTTGCTATGATGTTTCTTGGTGAAATGTAAGTGAAATTTTGCAAAAATTATTAATTGAATGGTTGTATTGTTATTACTTGCATTTATTATTATAAATTTGATACATAAACCCTAGGTGACAAGCACACATAATTGGTCCTTGTCTCATGTCCCCGTCAAGATTTCTAGCCATTTTGTTTGCTGAAGTGAGATAGAGGCTAGAGCCTTGCCATAACAACACTCTGCTCTTTAATGCTAAAGAGGATTGGGCCTAGCCTTAGCTACACTCATTTTTCCCCTCTTCATATGCTAGCCGTACTTTATAGAGCTCAAGAAGGAGGAGATGTCCCAGGCCTAGGTTGTCTACACTTAGGGCCATTTTCTTCTAGGGTTTGATGATAGAGCCTTGCTGTAGCAAAAATCTCCCTCATTTGACTCTCCTGTCTTGAATTTATCTTTCATGCTAGCCCATTTTTTCATCTAAGGAAGGAGGAGAGAGCACGAGGCCTTGCCATAGCAACACCAGAGTGAGCCTCTCTCCCCTAGGGTTTTGTCTCTGAGGCCCTGCCATAACAACACTTCAGAGCTCTTCCCTCCAGTCCTTAGCCATCCTCCTTCAACTCCTACGTCCTTCATTATTGACTCCATTTACCCTAAAGGCACTGATCTAAGACCTCAAACGTTGAAGTAGAACCTGATCTAAACACTTTTAATACCTTTGAATTGAAACCCTAACTGCACTAACCCTAGCTCTACCTAACCCTACTAACCCTGAATGCTGACATCACTCCTTGTTATTATATCATTGATGCAACAATGTTTTGTCTTTTGAGCAATTGAATGGTTGTTGAAGGCACTAATTGAGTTAAGAAGTGATTTGTTATATTGAATGTTGTATCATTCTAGTATTTATTGTTGAAGTGACATTACTGCTATTCCTATTTTGTAAACATTGACTTCGTGAACATTTACTTTTAAATTTCTCATATTGAATATCAGATAGTATTTAATATATATCAAGTACTAACCAAGATTGCATGTATCAGTTTCCTTGTTGTATTGTCTCAAGCTGGTGCTTTTCTTTTCTTTGGTTATACCTTATTATTGGCTGTTTAGCCAGGACTATTTGATTGGCGGTGATCTGTGAAAGGGGAATTTGTCCTTGTCCTTTTATCCTTTTCCCTTTCAAAACCCCAGGTCACTGAGGACGTCTCCCCTGGGCCTAGCCTCCTTAAAGAGAAAGAACCTACCCATCATGGTGAAATTCGGTGGGATAGGTTCATGTTACACCAGTTTGGCCCTCTACCTTATAGTCTTTTCTCCTAGCTATAAATTGTGCGATAACAAGACCAACAAAGGGATTAAGACTAAGTGTCTTGCAACAACCATAAGTTCAGGAGGAGTGGTGACCATTAGATCCGGATCAACGAAGACTGTTGATCTCGTATGAAAATTCACGTATCAAAATTCGAGGAATGGAGTGACCAATGGTTTAGGTCGAGTGTTGTGGATTTCCGATTGGAGAAATCCTGATACAACGAGGGTCATTGGATCGAGGGAGGCACACAACCGTCGATCTCATCGAAGGCATGATTTTGGAGTCAGGGATTTGTAGAGGGAGAGGAATGACTGTTCACTGTTCTCTCAAGTTGCAAAATTCGAAGATTCGTGCGAACAGGTGACAAGGACCCACTCTGTAGAGGAGTAAACAGAGGTGAAAGGTGGCGTGTGCCCATTTCTTTTGGTGGAGTCAACCTTCATTGACATATCATGTTTCGGGGATTCATAAGGGAAGAGCACGAGAGGTTGGCACTCCAACTCGCGAAGTCGCGAGTTGCGAAAGGTGCTTGCGTAAGGCTTGGTTGTGGTCATATTGGAAAAAGGGGCTGAAGAGGGGGCTTACACCTTAAGCCCATTCACAATTTCGCATTTTGGCTATTGCCAAGAGCTGTGGCATTGCATTTGAAGTGACCAACTTATGAGACCCGAAATCCTTTGCGGGCTTAAACAAGGAGTTCAATTAACCCTTGTCGAGGTTTAGAGAAGATCCTGTGCGGATCTTGTCCTAAGGGCAGGGGGTCTGCACCAAGAATGATTGCATTAAAACACTTATGAGAAATTAATCTCAGCATGTAGACTAACTATATCGACCGAACTAACAATACTAGATGTCATTAATATTGAGAAGGAAACTGCCAACTATTAACGTTGTTTTAGCAATCTAACAAGGCAACAACATAGCAGTTAAATGACAGTTTTTATAGCAAAAACAAGGCAATTGACGTAACAATTAACATGACAATTAATTTAGCAATAACAAGGTGATTTACAATTGTTATCATAACAAGTAATATAGCAATGACAATGCGATTAACGTTTTAATTAACATAACAATTAGCAAAGCTATAACAAGGCAATTAATGTAATAGTAACAATCAAGATAACAGTAACAAAGTAATCAATATATCAGTACCAAGGAAATTGATATAACTGTAACAATAAAAATGAATAAATCATTAACAATAATCAGGGCGATTTTCAAGAAAATAAATAGCTATACCACACCTCATCAACACACAGTACACAGTGGTGGAAAATCATGCCCAATCCCAGCAACACATTCCAATTTAATGGAAAGACGTGGTCAATCGACAAAAAAACTCAGACATCAGTTTTAACCGCAAAATTCGTGGGTGAGTAACAACAAACTTAGTCAATCTATTAGAGAAAATTTGCGGGCGTTTTAAACAACAAATCAGTCATGCGTCTTAACCTCAAATCATGGGCATTAACAGGAAAAATGACGCATCAATTTATTTGGCAAAAATGTAAACTTTAAACAACAAACGCAGTCATCCTGGGTGGGCAATTTGTGGTCTTTAAAGGAGAAAAACACAATCATTATTTTAACTAAAATCGTGGGCATTCAATCCGCATTTCAACCGACCTTCAACGAGCAAAAACATGGTCAATAATAGAATAACACAGTCATGATTTTGACTGCAAACTGTGGGCATTCAATCACTTGCAAAGCATGGGCATTAACAAGAATCAAGTCACAATAAAATGTTAATGCAAAACTCGGTCTTCATCAAGGGAAAAAACGAAATCTTTAAACAACAAACACAGAGAAAACCATTTACATTCATTACACCATACCCTTACAGTCATTACACAGTGAAAAACGAAGACCCCATCCTTATACAGTCATTACACATTGCAAACACAGAGAAGGGTTAAATCAATCAACAGACGGTTCAATCGCAGTCAGGGTTAAGGGTTTCGATCTTTTTCTTCGCCTGGGGTACCCAACAAATGTAGACAGAGATAAAATAATTGCCTTTTTTTTAATTAAGGGATGAGAAAAAGAAATCACAGCCCAGAAAAAGAATGTAGACAGGGATCAATAAATTGATTTTCAATGAATTAAAAACATAAAAAAAATCACAGGCCAAGCAAAAATTGGCAGATAGGAATAACATAACGTTTTCATTTCCAATATACAAATTATGAAGATGCAGACAGGGAAACGAAATCGTTTTTGCATTGCTAGGATACCAATACAAACAAAAAAAAGATCCTTCATCCTTCTCCTCCCTTCATTATATAGAGTTTTGAAGTCCCTTCCTTTCCTAAAATATCATTTAATTAAAGTTTTAAAAATTAATTCCTAAAAATTCCTCCCCGTACAAGTGTCACCCATCCCCTTCATTCCTCCATAAATTAATTTCTTTAATTAATTAATTTCCCTTATTCCGCTCACCCACCTAGAGTCACTCCTAGAATCGCTCCTAGGTGTCCCCAAATTCTCTTACAGGTTTTAATGACTTTCCCCATTATTAATTTGCTAGTTCAATTCAAATTAGAAAGTTCTTAAACGGTAGATACCTTACTAAGTTTGACTTCTTCTTTTTCCCTTGTGTTTCTCTTTTCTTTTTATGTTTCCCTCTTTTCCTAGTTTCCTAATTATTCTAGATTTCCCTCTTTCCCCTTTTCATT
>ML791220.1:494428-535674 GCA_009831015.1 Picea engelmannii
CCCCCCCCCCCCACCTTTTTTTAAAGGATAGAGAAAATTCTGCCACTAGTAAATTAGACCTAGACTTTAATTTTTGTGGGCGACATTTTATTAGGGAATTTGTTTTAAAATTTTCTTATCACATTATTAGTCCTAAGTCCATCTAGGTTCATTCATTTATTATTAAGAACACGATTTTCCCTTCAAGACGCACTAGGTGCTCCAAGGGTGCCACTCGCCTCATCTGTTTCCTTTGTGCAACATGCCCTTCGGGACGCACTACGTGCTCCAAGGGTGACACTCGCCTCTTTCCATTTTTCTTGCACGACGTGTCCTTCAGGACGCACCACGTGCTCCAATGGTGCCACTCACCTCTTGACTAAGTTGGTAGACATAAAAAACCCTTGGAGTCAATACTCCGCCAGGTGAACTTGTGGGAGACTAAGGGCGTCTAAGGAATAAGGCCCCTACCTTATTGCACTCCCATTAGAATCATCGTGAGCGACTGTCGCAGTCTGCCCTCATGACATCGTGGGTCCTCTCAAACTAGGTAAACGTTAACCTATAGTTCAAGCCACGACGAGAGTGCTAGTAGACTATGGCAGGGCTGCTGTCCACACCTCTCCCTCAACTTCTCTAGTAGTCGTGCATGACCCCTTTACTCCACATGTGAGTCTGGTCGGCAAGCTATCGTCAACCTGCATCATCAACAAATCATGTCAGAATATATCCATATCATATCATCTAATCATATGCACTAATATCACCTATAAAACAATTAAACCCCAATGGTACACTCCCTGACTCAATCCAGAGTCCAAGGGGTTCCATCGATGCCTCTGCATCCTCGAGGTCCAAGATCCTGCACACTCAGTAAAACCGAGTCAATACCACTTGTCTATGTCAATGCAGTAAAACAACAAGTCATCAACCCATAACACCTCATAATCAAAATCAATGTTTTAATAACATAAAATCCGGATCACTTGTGAGCAAGTGTCCTCAAAGAATAAGTTCGCTCAGTGCGCAAGAGCAGGATGTTACATACACCCCCTCTTGGTCTAAAATTTGTCCCAAAGTTTCATAGTAAAAATGCCAAAATAAAGTGTATCACAGTATCATAAGTCTATCTATCAAACACAAATGGAAACTGTTGGTGCATATCATATGTGTCCTCCCAGGTCGTCGAGTGCGGACTATAGCTGTCCCACTGGACCTTGACCTGCTCTACCGTTCGATGCCGTAGCTGTCAAATGCGATGATCCAAGATTCAGATTGGCTCAGACGTGAGTGCCCCCTTGTCTGATACGTGCAAGGAACTCATGTCAATAACATGTGTAGGATCAGTAATATAATGTCTCAAAACAGATACATGAAAAACATTGTTCATACGCCTCAAAGAATCAGGCAAGGCTAGTCGATAGGCCATGGGCCCCTTTCTCTCCACAATCTCGAAAGGTCCCACGAACCTAGGCGAGAGTTTAGCTCCCTTTCCAAACTTGATCGAACTCTTATGCAGTTTAACCCGCAAGAAGACTCGATTGCTGACCTCATAACTACGGTCGACATAGGGCGCATTGACATAAATCTTCTGCCGATCCTGCGCTTCTTTAATCCTTTGTCTTATTGTTTTCATTTGATCTTCCATTTATTGGATCACTTCTGGTCCCACCAGAACCCTATCCTCGAGTCGATCCCAACTCAAAGGCGTCCGACACGGCCGCCCATGAAGAAACTCGAAAGGTGCCATCTTAATGGTGCTTTGGTAACTGTTGTTATAAGCGAATTCCACCAGTGGCAAGAATTATTCCCAACGCTTTTGTTGGTCCATCACGTACATTCACAACATGTCCTCCAAGGTCTGGTTTGTTCATTTGGTTTGCCCGTTCGTCTCCGGGTGATACGCCGTACTAAAGTTAAGTTGGGTTCCCAAGGCCTCTTGGAAACTTGTCCAAAATCATCCAGTAAACACCGATCCACAATCAGATATAATCCTCTTAGGCACGCCATGTAGCCTCACAATCTCACTGATGAAAACTCTAGCTATGTCGGGTGCCTGATAAGTCATATGCACAGGAATAAAGTGAGCACTCTTTGTTAGAGTGTCTACTACTACAAAAATTGAGTCATGTCTCCTTGCCGTCAGTGGCAATCCCACAATAAAATCCATTGAAATAACCTCCCATTTCGATTCCGGAATAGCGTGTGGTTGTAGTAATCCTGTTGGGTGTCTATGTTCAGCCTTTATCTGCTGACATTCTAGACATCTGGGCACATAGTTGACTATGTCTGCCTCCATTCCCTTCCATAAGAATAAGGTCTTAAGGTCTGCCCTCATCTTCGTGACTCCCGGGTGAGCCATGTAAACTTCTCTACGAGCCTCGCTTAGGATCAAGATCCTCAACTTATCGTTCGGTGGTACATAAATCTGATTTTTAAACCTCAATAAACCATCGTCATCAAACGAAAATCCTTCAAATCTTAGTACTATCATTGTGTTTTGTCCGATAAAACCCTTGAAATCTTTGTACCAGTCATCGTCACACTGTAAAGTTAGAATATTTTCATGTAGATTCGTCTGAAGAGGAAACACCGAAAAGATGCTTGGTCTCTGACTCAAAGCATCTACCACTCGGTTCACTATTCCTTTTATGTAAGTAATCTCGAAGTCATACTCGCTAATCAATTCCAACCAACGCCGTTATCACGCGTTCAGATCGATTTGCGTAAAGATGTGTTGTAGGCCATAGTGGTCCTTCTTTAGTTCAAATTTTCGTCCAACAAGGTAGTGTCTCCAAACCTTCAAGGCATAAATGATGGCTAACAACTCCAAATTGTGTGTCGCATAGTTCTCCTCATGCCTTCTCAATTTCCTCGAGATGTAAGTGATCACTCGTCCATCTTTCATCAAGACTCTGCCTAAGCATTCCTTGGATGCATCAGTGCATACCAAGAAGTCCACATCCATGTCAGGGACTTTAGTATCAGTTCTGTTGTCAACAACTCCTTGAGCCTCCAAAATGATTCCGCGCATTTCTCGGTCCAAACAAACTTCTTGTTTTTCTTCTGCAATTCCGTGATCGGATTTGCTATCTTCGAAAATCCCTCGACAAACTGTCGATAGTATCCTGCTAAAACCATGAAGCTATGCACTTCTGGGACATTCATTGGCACAGGCCATTTCATAATAGCCTTGACCTTTGTTGGATCCATGACGATACCTTCGTTGGACATGACATGCCCCAAGTAGTGAATCCTTGATTGATAAAATGAGCATTTGGACAACTTCCCATACAATTTGTGCTCTCGCAAACACTGTAGTACCAAGCACAAGTGCTCGTCATGATCCTCCTTTGTGTGAGAGTAAATCAAAATATCGTCAATGAATACTTGGATGAACTTTTCCAAGTAATCGTGGAACACCCCGTTCATCAAACTCATGAATACCCCTGGGGCGTTTGTTAGTCCAAACGGTAAAACAATAAACTCGTAATGTCCAAACCTCACCTTAAAGGCGGTCTTAGGGACATCATCCTCCTTAATCTATAACTGGTGGTATCTTGATTGCAAGTCTATCTTTGAGAGTACCGTCACACCCTTCATTTGATCGAATAGACCATCAATCCTCAACAACAGATACTGATTCTTGATCGTTGCCTTGTTCAATTGATGGTAGTCAATGCAGAGCCTCCATGACCCATCCTTCTTTTGTATGAAAATAACAAGCGCACCCCACGGTGACACACTTGGACATATCAGTCCCAAGTCCAACAACTCCTTTAGTTGCATTCTCAACTCCTATAACTCTAGGGTCGACATCCGATAAGGTGTTCTTGCTATCGGTTCAGTCCCCTTTTTGAGGTCTATGGTAAACTCCAATTCCCTCTCCGGAGGCATCCCAGGTAGTTCCTTCGGAAAGACATCTTCAAACTCTCTCACCACAAGAAGGTGTTCTAGACCTTCTGCTACTCCCTTCTCGTTTAACGCAAGGATCGCGTAAAGATTACATCCCTTGCGCATGCTTTTCCGAAGCTGCAAGGAAGAGATGAACCTCAGGGAAACTCCCTGGTTTTGGCCTACAATCACACTTCTCTGTCCCCCATCATCGACCAAGCTCAACCATTTCGTCTTGCAGTTGAGTATCACCTCATGCGATTCCAACCAGTCCATACCGATCACGACGTCATAAGATCATAAGATTGTGACATACAGGTTGGACCTGGTGACAAAATCTCCCAGTTTAAGGATACAACCCGTAACCTTTCCTCCAACCTTTTGTTTGTCTCCCGAGGCCATCTCTACGAAGCTAAAATCATCCTGTTTGAATGCCTTTACCTTAATCCTTTTTAGCACTGCACTAGAAATGAAACTCTCGGTAGCAACGGGATCTATCAAAATACTAAGGGTTTGGTCAGCGATGGTACCTGTTGTCTCGAGCACAGTCGACTAATGCTTTACCTGGCGATTATTCACCACTGTATGAATCCAATGGGCCTTGCCCAAATATCCCATGGTAGTGGGTCTGGCTGATCTAGATGCTCTAGTCCTCTCCACAGGGCAGTCGCGCTGGTAGTGTGGCTCCCCACACATCCAACACCCCTTCTTTTGCCCATTAGTCTTGGTACCCAAAGTAGAAGATGATGACCCATTGGCCTGGAATCCTGATCTGTTATGCTAAACATGCCTAAATTGCTGCTACTATGGTCGATGCTGTTGCTGATGTTGTGGTCCCCGATAATGTGTCCGTTGTTGAGGCATTGGTCACCGAGATGTAGTGAAGGTGGATCCCCTCTGGAAGCCATGATATCCTGGCGTATGTCTGGCTAGTGTTTGATGCTGCTGCGCACCAGATGACACCTGCCCTGCTGGTCTTGCTGGAGTCTTGGTCTGACCCCCGCTGATAAGCTCCTCCTCTACTATGAGGGCCTTCTGGACAACATCATGAAAGGTTTGAGGCATCAAAATCCTAACCTTTGCACGTATGCTATCGTTAAGGCCGAACATGAACCTATTGACCTTAAGTTTCTCAGTGTTAAGATGAAGAGCATATCAGAGAAACTCCATAAAATGAGCCTCGTACTCAGGCACCATACGACCGCCCTGTCATAAGGCGTTGAACTCATTGAGCTGACACTCAATGAATTCCTCTGATAGGTACCTCTCTCGGAACTGTTCCTTGAACAATTCCCATGACACGTCTTCGACATCCATGTTCAGCTGTGATAGGAGCGTCTTCCACCATAGAAGAGCGCTCCCCTTCATTTGAAAGACCGCCATGCATACCTTCATGTTGGAGGTATAATCGCGAAGTGCAAAGCACATCGCCATATTCTCCAACCATGCCTCGACGGTTGCGCTGTCCAAGGCACCAAAGAACTCGAGAAATTTGACCTTCTCGAGTTCACGGTGAATGCTACTAGTACCGACCAGAGTGCACAATGGACCCTCAAGGGGTGCTGATGCCCTGGCCTCATCTCTGTCCAAATGGCTGATCAGTTCCTTAGACATACGCTAAAAATACCTCATCATACCAACCACATCACCCACCACTATCTACTCCTGCTCGATAACCTGTTTGTCTCCCTGGGGGTTAGACCCCTCAGGCGTGGATGTTACTGGAGGCGTCGTGCCTCCTCCCCTAGCACCCCATCGTCTACCTCCGTGACATCCTCTAACCATGATTACCTGGATGAATACAAGTCAACTCAATTAGCAACATTATAATCGATCATATCAGCAAAAGCCGTAGCGATCCCAAGTCGCGGGTTGAACCTAGATCTGATACCATATGTAACAACCCCAACGTTAAGGTCACGGGTGAAGCCAATTTTTTTTTTTTTGAAGAATTAAGGGGAAATAAGGCAACGACGAAAAAAGTTTGACCACACCACAAACGATGAACAAAATCATGCAACCCAGGCAACAAGCAACTATGACACCACGCACAGACAAAAGGGAAATTGGGCAAAATAGGGACAAAATAACCAAGATTAACGACTAACTGCCCGACGCAACAAGACATGCCTACAAGATAAGGGGAAACTTCCCCTTTCTGACATAACAACGTTGACAAAAAAGACTAGATCCTCAAGATGTGTGAACCAACGCATGCGCCCAAATCAACATACGATGCTCAACCACGCTCACATGGTAGGCACCGACTCCGACCAAGATATCATTCACCGCTAACCCATAAGGCACACCATGATCCCCTCATCAGGAACCATGCCATCCCTAGAAGAGAGGTGCAACAATAACCTTGGCGCAAAAAAAAAAGGGACCAAGACTCAAGAAAACTCCAACGCGCTAGGAATCGAATATTGACTGGGAGACTATACCTACCCCACACAAGGTTGATGAGACACAAGAGGATGAAGAGAAGGGGTGACACTAGTCCACACGACATCATCCCCGACCCCACCAATCCCCCAGTCTAACCGGTCCATGATTACATTCTATTTTAACAAGGGTTCCATTCTAACGGGGCACGTCAAGTTACAATTAGACAATAATGCGGCCGCAAAAAAAAAGTTAATACCATTAATCTTGCAAATCTAGGTAGTCAATACTAAAACCATAATTATAAATTCCCTCTATCCTTAATTATAATTCAATTCAGCGAGTCTAAAATTGCAATCCAGTCCTTACTCACGAACCAAATTTTAATCTTTAACACAACCCAAATGGTCAAGTCTATAACCATCCAACTAGCCATTAACTTAAATAACCACATTAATAATATTAAAGTAGATTGATTTCATTAAAACACTTATGAGCAATTAATCTGAACACGTAGACTAACTATATCGATCAAACTAACAATACTAGCTGTCATTAATATTGAGAAGGAAACTGCCAACTATTAATGTCGTTTTAGCAATCTAACAAGGCAACAACATAGTAGTTACATGACAGTTTTTATAGCAAAAACAAGGCAATTGACGTAACAATTAACATGACAGTTAATTTAGCAATAACAAGGCGATTTACAATTGTTATCATAACAAGTAATATAGCAATGACTACACGATTAACTTTTTAATTAACATAAGAATTAGCAAAGCTGTAACAAGGAAATTAATGTAACAATAACAATCAAGATAACAGTAACAAGGCAATCAATATATCAATAACAAGGCAATTGATATAATCGTAACAATAACAATGAATAAATCATTAATAGTAATCAGGGAAATTTTCAAGGCAATAAATAGCTGTACCACACCTCATCAACACGCAATACACAGTGGTGGAAAATTATGCCCAATCCCAACAACACATTCCAATTTAATGGCAAGACGTGGTCAATCGGTAGAAAAACTCATACATTAGTTTTAACTGCAAAATTCATGGGTGAGTAACAACAAACTTAGTCAATCTATTAGATCAAATTCGTGGGCGTTTTAAACAACAAATGAGTCACACGTCTTTACCTCAATTCTTGGGCATTCACAGGAAAAACGCAACATCAATTTATTTGGCAAAAACATAAACTTTAAACAACAAACACAATCATCCTGGGTGGGGCAATTCGTGGTCTTTAAAGCAGAAAAACATAGTCACAATTTTAACTGCAACTGTGGGCATTCAATCCATGTTTCAGCCAACCTTCAACAAGCAAAAACGTGGTCAATAACATAAGAACACAATCACGATTTTGACTACAAACTGTGGGCATTCAATCACTTGCAAAGCGTGGGCATTAATAGGAATCAAGTCGCAATAAAATGTTAATGAAAAACTCGGTCTTCATCAAGGGAAAAAACAAAATCTTTAAACAACAAACGCAGAGAAAAATGTTTACAGTCATTACACAGTGAAAAATGCATACCCCATCCTTATACAATCATTACACATTGAAAACGCAGAGAAGGGTTAAATCAATCAACACACGGTTCAATCGCAGCCAGGGTTAAGGGTTTTGATCTTTTTCTTCATTTGGGGTACCCAACAAATGCAGACAGAGATAAAATAATCGTTTTTTTTTTAATTAAGGGATGAGAAAAAGAAATCACAGCCAAGAAAAAGAACGTAGACAGGGATTGATAAATTGATTTTCAATGAATTAAAAACATAAAAAAAATCACAGGTCAAGCAAAAATTGGCAGACAGGAATAACATAATGTTATCATTTCCAGTATACAAATTATGAATATGCAGACAGGGAAGAGAAATCATTTTTGCATTTCTAGGATACCAATATAACGCCGATTTAAAATTTATCCAAGAACAAAAACGCTGGGTTAAAATTGATCCATCAAAATATAAAAATGGGGTAAAAATGAGATAAGGACGAGTTAAAAACAAGACGAGGATGAAGAGAAACTTCGCCAGCAATCAAATTGGTAGAGTTAGATAATCGCATCAAGGCGCAAGGAGAACCATCAGCCAAGGACAACCATCAGAGGTAGACAAATGACAGGAACGTCCTTCGCTCATCATCCTCGCACAAAAAAGCAGGGCGTTGAGATCCATAGGTCTATTAACGCCGAAGTGACAACCGTAGATCAGGCTCCTGGCCGACTTCTCAGGCGAGGACTGATGAGCTACCGATGAAAGTAAAAATAATCACAATGGTCACAATCGACACACCATAGGGCGGTCAAGACATGCGGGGAAATGAAGGCCATGGGAGTCAATCAATCATCGAGCTAGGCTATGAAAAATTTCAGTCATCAATATAGACAATCAGTTTACTTACCCAAATAAACATGCAGATCCAAAGCATAAATCCTACAACAATCTACCATACAAAAATGAAGAAAGCGTACCATTTCCCGATCGCCCGCTCTTAGTTGACATCCCACGCACTCCGTGCAACTCCCGCTTTTCGATCGACGAGACTTCACCGGTACCTCCCAGCCAATGCTAGGGGTACTCTTCTTCCCCCTTATGCCCCCCGAGTAGCAAAGGGGACACACACACTAACCAAAGAATCAGCTAGCTCCTAGCTCGCCTCGCAAGGCCAAGCTACCACTCCTTACCGAGCTAGGTATCCCAACTCCCACAAGCTAAGTCAGTCAAGTAGAGATTTCTACAACGTAATGTTACAGAAACAGAAAAAATCTCCTTCATCCTTCTCCTCCCTTCATTATATAGAGTTTTGAAGTCCCTTACTTTCCTAAAATCTCATTTAATTAAAGTTTTAAAAATTAATTCCTAAAAATTCCTCCTCATACAAGTGTCACCCATCCCCTTCATTCCTACATAAATTAATTTCTTTAATTAATTAATTTCCCTTATTTCCCTCACCCACCTAGAGTCACTCCTAGAATCGCTCCTAGGTGTCCCCAAATTCTCTTACAGGTTTTAATGACTTTCCCCATTATTAATTTGCTAGTTCAGTTCAAATTAGAAAGTTCTCAAACGATAGATACCTTACTAAGTTTGACTTCTGCTTTTTCCCTTATGTTTCCCTTTTCTTTTTATGTTTCCCTCTTTTCCTAGTTTCCTAATTATTCTAGATTTCCCTCTTTCCCCTTTTCATTTAGAACTCAATTTGGTAAGTGTAGAAATTAACTTTTAATTATCATAATATAATAAAATATTTATTTATTTATTTATTATTTTATTTTTATAAATATATATATATATATATATATATATATATATAGATTCTTTTTTTCCTTTTTTTTTTTTTAAAGGATAGAGAAAATTCTACCACCAGTAAATTAGACCTAGACTTTGATTTTGGTGGGCGACATTTTATTAGGGAATTTGTTTTAAAAATTTCTTATCACGTTATTAGTCCTAAGTCCATTTGGGTTCATTCATTTATTATTAATAACACGATGTTCCCTTTAGGACGCACTAGGTGCTCCAAGGGTTCCACTCGCCTCATCTATTTCCCTTGTGCGACATGCCCTTCAAGACACACTATGTTCTCCAAGGGTGCCACTCGACTCTTTCCATTTTTCTTGCACGACGTGCCCTTCAGGATGCACCACGTGCTCCAAGGGTGCCACTTGCCTCTTGAATGACTTGGTAGACATCAAAAACCCCTGGAGTCAATACTCCACTAGGTGAACTTGTGGGAGACTAAGGGCATCTAAGGAATAAGGCCTCTGCCTTATTGCGCACCCCTTAGAATCATCATGAGCGACTGTCACAGTCTTCCCTCATGACATCGTGGGTCCTCTCGAACTAGGTAAACGTTAACCTACAGTTCAATCCACGACGAGAGTGCTAGTAGGGCTGCTGTCCACACCTCTCCCTCAACTTCTCTGATAGTCGTGTGTGACCCCTTTACTCCACATGTGAGTCTGGTCGGAAAGCTATCGTCAGCCTGCATCATCAACGAATCATGTCAGAATATATCCATATCATATCATCTAATCAGATGCACTAATATCACCTATAAAACAATCAAACCCCAATGGTACACTCCCCGACTCGATTCAGAGTCCAAGGGGTTCCATCGATGCCTCTGCATCCTCGAGGTCCAAGATCCTGCACACTCAGTAAAACCGAGTCAATAGAACCTATCTATGTCAATGCAGTAAAACAAAAAGTCATCAACCCATAACGCCTCATAATCAAAATCAATGTTTTAATAACATAAAATCCGGATCACTTGCGAGCAAGTGTCCTCAAAGAATAAGTTTGCTGGGTGCGTAAGAGCGGGATGTTACAGAAATAGACATGTAATTGATTCCTATTTCCACTCTATAAATAATTTTTAATACACACACACACACAACCACACACCCACACACACACACACACACGAGCATAGCATTGTCAAACCCCAGGTTCATGTTGCAATGAAATGGTACAATGTTGTTGGTGAGGAACATGGATATCTATGGGGATTGAGTTCACTTGTGGGCAGGGAAGGGTTGGAAATCAATATTCAATGAATTTTAGTTAAGAAGTTGAGATGTGGTCACCATAAGGTGGTTATTATGTATAACCATTGGTTGACCACTCAATGTATATATACATGACACATTACATGTAGGACAAGGAGAGGGAGATCTATTATGATTAAACTAGTTGCTATAAGTCTTGAGCCTATTTCTCAACAAAGACCAAGTGGTCCATTGGATATGTGTCTACATCCTCTATTTGTTCCAACACTTGGTATCAACATGTCGACAATTAGAACATTCCATTAACTAAGTAGTGAGTTGAATCTATTTATCACATATGATTTTTATACATATTATGGCTTAGAACAACAATATTATTCCAATATTAAACAAAAACATGTCACTAATCATAATATATATAGACATTATTGCCTAAATGGGTTGGACTCATTGGTGAAGAGAAAGGAGTTTTTCACCACTGGGAAAGGTTCAATTCTCGTGAGAGTTGTCTTAGGATCCATGGGGTCACCTTGAGGTAGTGGTAGAATGTGTGGTTGTAGCTAGAGAGATTATATTAAATGATTTGGTACCTATGCACAAAAAAGTGGATCAAATCTCACCCCTACGTCCTTCAAATTTCTAAGCCTCGAGGGTTAGTTCAGGCGATCTTGAACCAACCATGAGATATCTCCCCCAAGTTGGGGAGGTCACGGGTTTGAGTCTCTTGGTACCCTCAAAAGGTTAGGTTCTTGTAACTTAGGAACTTTTGATTTACCCCTTTTACCTTCCATGGATCACGGGGAAATACTCATAAGTTTTTTCACGAGTTTTCCTTGGAAAATGATCAATATTGTTACATAATTACTAGAAATGTTTTTAAACTTTGGATTTCTATGCATTATAATTGATAAGATTCTATATAAAGAATAAATATGCAATTTTTCACACTACTAGAACAAAGAGAAGACACACACAAATCAAGAAACATGGAAGAGTTGCACAACTTCCAAATTGCCTAGAAAAAAAGGCTCTATGCTTTGTCACCTTATTTCATTTTCATGAAAAAAACTATGCACATTAGTTACAAGTTAGTAATCAATTTCAAAATATTTAAAAATCATTTACACACAAATAATTTTTAGAAATATCAGTTACATACTAAAAATAAATGCATCCATATGTCAGAAATAATCTCAAGCTCAAATAAGTGTTATTACAGACACTCTCGTTGAGACAAGAGTTTTGCTAATCCGATGTACTTGATGATACAAAATATTTTTCTTAGGTAATGATTTGGTTAATATATATGTTACCATTTCTTGAGTGGGAATATACTACACCTCAATCTCTCCATCATTCAATTTCACCATAACAAAGTGATAATGAAAAGCTATATGTTTTGTCTTTGAATCAAAACTCTAGTTTCCTGCACATAGAGATATAACTTTGGTTATCAGATATCAAAATATTGAGGCCATCTTGTCACTTGTCACATTCCTATGTCCTCCAACAATATTTCTATCCACTCTAAATCCCATGTTGCTTGGGATACTAAAACATATTAACTTTCTAGGAAGACACATTAACTAACCTCTATTTTTCATTGAGATATGGCATTGTTTTTTTGGTTTGTTAGAAATTCCTTTCAATTGCGAGGCCAACATTTCAACTGTTGGATAAGAAACCATAACCAAGGGGAATCTAAGCTATCAAAATCACCTAGGGATCGCACCCGGCTTGGTCTGCACCAACCCTTAATATGGATGGATTTTTGGGTGTCTCCTCCCGACTAAACACAATGTAAGGGAATTGATCTCAGGTCACCTAGAAAATGAAACCCACACCTTAACCGGTTGAGCTAGCCAGAATTGATTGATCCATGCCATTGTTACTCTAAAAAACATCTACCAATAAACACTTGTTGATCGACTTGTGTATAGGAAACCTATCCAATTAGAATATGCACATCTTATGAGATGAAAACCATTTTCACTATACACAAGGCCATACTTTGAAGTTTTTTTTCAAATACCTTGGCATTTTTTTGGCTAGCTTCCAATGATAAGTACTTGGATAATTATAATTAAATTTGCTGAGGATAATATCATTTTTTTTTTTTTTTGTGTCAGGTCTTGTACTTACCATGATATAAATAATCCTACTAATTAGACTATGATACCATTTATCATCCATATCTTTTGATGGGTCATCACTTTTTTCACAAATTCATGCCTTTTTCCATTGGAGTATTGCTAATTTTGTAACTTGTCATGGAAAATTTGTTCTAACACTTATAAAATGTGTCTTTTTTGACTCGGAATCACAAGTCCTATTTTTCCACCTCCATTGATTTTCAGATCTAAACAATGATGCACCTTGCCATAATTTACCATCTCAAACTTGGACACAAACTCACATTTTACTTGTTTTTATAATATTTTTATGGTCACTAATGAGAAACATATCATTGACATAAAAAAAATGATGAATCCTTCATCAATATTTTTTAATGTAAATGCTAACACTACAACTATCAAGAACAAGGTCAAGTTGACAAAGGAAATAATCCATTTTAACATACCATGATTTTGAGTTATTTTTCAACCTATACAATGTCTTTTTCAATCCACACATCTAATGCTCCGAGCCTTTTACTTCAAACCCTTCTAGTCATTGCATACCAATTTTTTCATTTATATCTCCTTGGAGAAATGTTTTTTTTTTAACGTCCTCTGCACCTTAAGGTCATATCACCTATGAAATTGCAAATGCCAATAATGTCCTTATATTGGCCATTTTCACAACATAAGAAAATGTTTTAGAATAGTCTACTTCGTCAACATGGGAATAACCCTTCGGAACACGTTTGGGTTTGTACCTATCAATGGTACCATCAACCTTATATTTAATTTTATAAATCCTCTTGCAAATGATTTCCTTTCTTCCATATGGAAGTGGAGGAAATTTCCATCTCTCATTTCTTAACTTAACAACTAATACCTCCTCCATAGCCTTTATCCATTCCTTGCATTTTTTTTATTAGCGATAGCTTCTTGATAATATTTGGGCTCTATCATGGTTTCTAAAGAAAAAAATGTTGAATATGTTCAAAACCAAAAGATGATCCTCACCTTCCTTTGTTGTCCACATGAGGGGTTTCTTTTCCATTGGGTCAACGTTCTCCTGAACCTTCCAAGTGGGTATTCTATCTCATTTAATAATAATTCTTTTAGTTGAAGACTAGGGTGCTTGTCTACCACATTAGGTTTCTATAGTATGGTGTATTGAATTTTAGCCTAGTAATTAAATTAAGTCTTGAAGTAAACATCGATTGATAATTGAGGGTGAAATAAATGGTTTTAGAAATTTATTGCAAAATCTAATGTTAATGGACTTGGTTAGGGTTCGACATTTATGGTAGAGTTATCCTTAAAAATATTGAGCCTAGGGTTGAGTAGTGGTTAAAATATAGTTTGTTTAAAGGCATGAGATAAGTGTAGAAATAATATTCAAGAGAGAATTGATAGATTAATGGTAGAAAATAATTTGAAGATTGAGGATAGGACTTCTATCTAAGTGTTCTTTGGACACAATACTAGTCACATAACAACTATTTCTTGAGAACAAATGTGTTCTTTCAAAGTGGGGTTTCCTCCTAGTTCTTGGATTTTCCACTATAAATTTGTTCATATTGGATTGTTGATATATTGCTTATGTTACGATTTTTGTTTTATTATTGTTTCCTTTTGTGTATATGGAGAAGGAAAATGCTAAGATAAGAAAGGATAATGTTAGTGAGTTATATTGTAGTTAGAGATGTTTTCTACTATTACAGTTTAGGATTTGCTGAAAACAAAATTTAAGTACCGCCCTTAGAAATTATGAGCATCTCCAATATGATGGTTTCTAAATTCCAACAATTTAGGGGGAATTTGTGTGTCAAATTGGTGGTTATCATTTAGGCACTTAGTGAGTGAGTTTTTTGAGGTTGGATGTATAATTACTAGAGGGACAATAACTTTTAAGAACAAGAAGATGCACCATCACGAGATAGGCAGAAGATAGAAGGTGAGAACCCTGGATAAGGACATAAGATCAAAATTTTGTACAATGGGTTTGGATTAGACATCATAGTTTTAAATGAGACAAAAAATTGTGGATAGATGATAAGAAACAATTTGATGATGACGACGAGGACTAGGATATCTGATGATTTAGAAGAACACACTTCATATTTGTTTCTTGATTAAACAATGGATGAGACTCTTGAAAAGATTAAGGATTAGGGAATAGACAAAGGTTATTTAAGTAGAGGGTAAGGTCCATCAGGTGGATAGAGGACATGGACATCGAGGTTAATAGAGGACACATCATTTGACCCAATTTTTTATTGGATAGAAAAAGCACATCCAACCAAGCAACATATTTGATAATGAATAGACAATGATGTTATTGATGAAGAGAGTGACTCAAATGGAGGAAAAATAACACCTATGAGAAGAATAAGAAAGTTAAGAGGCATGCCCCAAGACCTTGAATAATGGATACCTATAGAATCCTTTCCATTTGATGCAAAAGGAAACACAACTGAGAAAACTAAAGGGAAAGAAGGTGAGGCATGAAACCATGGTAGTAGAGAACAAGGAATGAACACAAATCCTATACACAAAAACCCTTAGAAAAGAACCCTAAGGACAAAGAGAGACAATGAGAAAGGGAAAGAGAATGGAAAAGAGAACAAGATAAAGAGCATACTAGAGGAATAAGTATACATAAATTCTATGGAGAAGTCTAAGAATTCCCTCAAGGAATCTATAGAGAAATTATAAGACTATATTCGATGAGTTAGAGAGAGAGAACATATATACAAATGATCCAAATAGTTTTAATTAGATAAAGGATGCTCATCATTGATGAAGAAGCCTTAGAAATGTGGTTCTATCCTATGTCCCCACTTAAGATGGAAGTAGAAATGGGGATGACCATGTGTTTACTGTAGATGCCATATGGAAAGCATATGGAGAAACATGTATGGGAATTAAATGGGCACACTTTAAAGGTTCCTTACAAGGACCTACTCTAATGTGGTATGGAAAGGTAGATGGACATCACCCATTCAACAACTAGGAGGAGATTGTCTATAGTTTCAAAGAGGCTTAGGATTACTTTGACATGGTTCCTTTTGTATTCAATCAATTAAAGTTTATTAAATATAGAAATGGTGGGACAATGGTCAAATATGATGGAAGATAAATGATTTTTTGAGAAACTTTCAAGATCCAGAAGAAGAAGAAATGATATGGTTCATATTAGGATAGACTCGAGTGTTTGAGTGAGTGGTTAGATGACCAGGTCAAGAACATAAAAATAGGTAGTCAATGTTGTGATATCACTAGAAGGAGAAAGAGGCATTTCTACAATAAATATGGAAAATAAGAAAAATGAATTGGGCCACACATTTTAGAAAACATAGAAGAAATTAAAGAAATTTGTAGAATCAATTAGGAATCGTAACACCCTAATTTTGATCCCCATATTGGAAATACATATATGTATATATGATGAAAGGATGAGAGCCAAATGATCTAATATGTAAATGTACATTGAAAAATAATAAAAATATACATCACTTGCTATAGATAGAGAAGGGCGAAAAACATGGGGGTTATGATTCCACAAGAGAGGAAAGAAAGGGGAGTCAATGGGCTCAAAGGGGGCCAAAGAGAGATGATATTATTTTATTATAAGCCTAAGTCATTTATCTCATATTATCCTAAGTCATATCAACCTTGGGATTAGTTTCCAAGTAATATATGTGGACTTCTTAAGAATGCATGTGGTGAGGTATTAACATGCAATATAAACCATGATTTTTGGTTGTTGTTGGGGAGTTGCCGATCATTATTCTCAAAGGTTTATTGAGAACCCATTTTTCCATACTATGACTGTAACAAAATGATGGAAATGGATGTTTTGAATACTATGTGGGAACTATTCCCATGTGCATGAGAAATTATTTTCATTGAGAAAACTCCATTATAGCTAAGAATCCCCAGAGTTCCTAGTAGAGAGATTTCTTAGCTAGTCTATGTTGGAGTCTAGAGGGGAAGTGGGATAGCTTGAGGTGTGGCAGAGAAGGGGATCCCATTCCTTTGTTTTTGTAGGCTAAAGGGGAAAGAGAGCTGGTACATTGAGATTTCTTTGAGAGTTCCCAAACTGTGAATTGTTAGGAAATTGGGTTGTGTGAGAGGATTAGAGCCAACCATATGTGAATTCATAGCCTTAGCTCAAGGGTGGCTCTGAGGTTGAAAGAGTAAAAGAAAAAAAAAGCACCCTATCGTTGGGTGGAACATCCTTCATCTGTATCGAGTTGGTGATTTATTCCCATAAAGATAAGCGTTATGGCCTATTGAATATTATGTTGATTTTATGATGTTAATGTTATAAATTGAATGATTTTCTATTTACATGCATAGTTCTACATATGTAACTATAATTAATTAATTGTGTTTGACTGAGCATGCATTGTTACATTTTCTTAGATTAATTAAATGGGTAACAAGATAGTGAGGAATTATGGTATCATAGAAATGAAAATATGGTTTTTAGCCTAGTTGGAAGGCTAGGAAGTTATATAATGGTATCAGAGCAAGAGGAATGAATGGAAAATTGCAGTATTCAGGAAGCACCCCATATCCTGAAGTAGCTACACATGGTACTAGGTATGGTACAGAGTGGTATCAAATCTAATAGTTACATTACATGGGTTGTATGGGTTAGGAACCAATTTACCTATGAAGTAGCTACATGTTGCAGATTAAGTGTTTGACATAATTCCTTAGGGAGCATAAATGGGGAAATTTTTTGAATTCAATGTGTTGGAATGATGGTTAACTTCCTAAATTGGGTCATGTAAGAACATAATAGGCATGCATTTTATAATTCATGGTTACATGTTTTGGCCTACGTAAAATTTGGGAAAAAATCAAAATTTGGAGAAAATCGTCAATTCCAAATGAAATCCAGAGGTTAATTGGCACAATGACATTGAATTTGGCTACTACAGGTGTCAAATTCTGCTAGGGAAGTTAAGTTTAATAAATTAATGGTGGAAATGAACACACACACACACACACACACACACACACACACACACACACACACACACACACACACACACACACACACACACACACACATGAATGTTTGGAGGAAAATGCCTAAATTTGTTACGAATAAAATAAATATAACATAAATAATAATAATAATAATAATAAAATTAAGGGAAAGATCAAGAGGCACGTACCTTTTCACCTTGTGACCAATCAATGCTATAAGTAAACCATTACGAGGGTGATTGAAAGATCATCATTTCATCATTTTATCACTCAATAGGGTAAAATCACGAAGGCGGGTAACACTTTTGTGAGAATCGGGTCTCCAAAATTCCTAGAAACCTTTTTTCAGCCGAACTAATACTTCTTTTAGCTGAACCTTTGAACGTCAAATCGAACGATATCGTGATGATGCCCTTGATTTTCGTGTACAATTTTAGCCATACATGTTTTTTTCATCCGATAACATCTTTTCGACCGAAAGATTTGTTCGGCCAAAAACTTACTAGCGGGATGGATTTTTTCATTTGATAACATCTTTTCGGCCGAAATATTTTTCGACTGAAACATCTTTCGGTCGAAAGGTTCTTTCATCCAAAAAAGGTTTTATATATTACCCGCACATCAGTTAGTCCATCCTTTTGGAGCTGCTGACTGTCTAGTGTTGTTGGTCCTTGTTGTCGATGTTGGTGCGATTATCGCTGTTGGTGTTGTTTTCGCTATTGGTGCTATCGTTGTTGGTGCTTTTGGACGCTGTTATAGCAGGTATGCTACAGTTTTTTAAATTACTATAATTTAGTGTAAATTAGATTAGTGTAATTTAAATTAGCCTCATTTAGTGTAATTAGGCTAGTTATCTGAATTAGCATAATTAGGAACAATGAATTAAGAATAAGCACAATGAATTAATCATAATGAATTCTCTGTTCTTTTAATTCTATGTGCTTTAGTGAATTCACTGTGCTTAAAAAAACACAGTGAATTAAAAGAACAATGAATTAAGCATAGTGAATTCACTGCGCTTAATTCACTGTGCTATGTTGCTGTTGGTGTTGTTGGATGTTGTTATAGCAGGTATGTTACAGTTTTTTAAATTATTGTAATTTAGTGTAAATTAGATTAGTGCAATTTAAATTAGCCTAATTTAGTATAATTAGGCTAGTTAGCTGATGCAGGAGCATCGTCAACATCAAGCGAGCGTGGGGGCAAGCGCCACACATTTTGAGCATATGTTAAATTGTTTAAGACTTTTGAATAAGAATGGATGCGCTAAACTTGAATGTGATAATTAAGGAGAGGCGTACTCATTTACTATAATCAGACCTTGAGCACCCCGCTCTCGTCCTTAGTAGATAGACGACATTTAAAGTAGTTAATGCAGGTAGATAGAAATTTAATTCTAGATTAGACTGTTCGAGAGCACAAGAGGGAAACGGGATATAGACACCCTCATTGTGCATTTGTATTATTATTGAGTAGGAAGAGCATAGAAGAGAAGCAAAGAGCTGTGGAAGAACACCCATGTACAGAGCTTGAATTAATAGAAGAGGTTGATTCAAATCCATGGTTTTGTGTTTGTTCTCTGTGTATGAATGATGAATGTTTTCTTCCTGTTATACATTTGCTTTGATATGCTGTGTATATGATTTCTTGCTGAGTGTTTGAAATCTGAGAAAGGAAGTAGGAGAAATGAGTTTCAATTGTTTCTCTATCTGAGCAAGGATTCCTACAAGGAGTGTAGTTGAAGTCGTCTGCAAGGAGTGCATTGACAGAAGGCTCAGATAGTTTAACTCTTGTTCTCGTTCACCCAGAAGTGAAATTGGGTTATAGGAGCCGTGCAAGGAGTGCGCAGGCTAAGGAAAGTCTCAGTTGTGAATCTGAGCGGAGCATTGAAGGACTGCTGCTGTAGGTGTGCGCAGTGTTGAAGGTATTCATCATTTGGAAGTGTCTGAGAGTTACCGCAAGGAGTGCGTGCAAAAATCTTCTCTAAGACTCAGAGTTGTGAGAAATCTCAGGAGGGACAAATCCTTTGAAGCTATTGGAGGTAGCATAAGGAGTTGGAGTGTATTGAGTGACTCAAGGCGATGGAGTTTTGTGTCACAGGTGATTAATTCTGGGAAGGAGTCCTTAGTTCACTTCGTGAACGTATCAAGGAGGAGAAGATAGACGATTAGGATCTTGTGGAGAGGATTTGTGAAATCCCGCTAGTCATCAGATCTGCCAGAGAAGCGAGGAGGTTATGACTGCGTCCAGAGTTCAAGCTCAAGAGATCATGGACCATAGGATCTTCACAGGAATACCCGTCAGCCGCTGGATTGACCAGGAGTTTCACGAGGATTAAGCTTCGTGAATGGGAGGAGGAAAGTTCCGACGGGAGGCGTGGCCATCAGAATTTCGGCATTCGTGAAATCGGGAGTTATGAGGATGAGTGATCGAGAATTTTCATAGTGAAAATTCTGGAATCAATATGAACCATCCATCTTGAGGAGACAGGTGGCAATCATCGAGAGCCCATCGGCCTTTCGGCGACCGGGGTTCTAATTTGACAAAGGAATTGTGTCATCGGGGCATCGAAAGTCTCGAAACCCTGAGGTTGAATCAGGACCTCCCATCTTGAGAGGACACATGGTGAAGATCTAAGATCTCAGGAAAAGTCCCGAAAGGGAAGACTCCATCAGAGTTCCAGGATTCGGCAAATTGGAGGTTCTGAGGGTAAAGGATAGGGAAAATCCATGTTGAAAACCCCAATATGATCTGAACCGTTCATCCACTTGGGACGAGTGTCAGAAACCTGAAGAGAGTCGGGGATCGGTGTTTCGGAGGCCCCGAGGATAGGATAATCTTGCATTTCAACATCGCGAAGTTCGATTTTCTGACAAGAGGAGAGTTCCATGTGGGACGCTGCTGACGTCATCTTATTATAGCAAGACATCGGGAATTTCCACGGGGAAAACCCCAAAGTGGCAAGGACCGTCCATTCTTGAGGACACGTGGCCGAGATCGAAGTGATCGGGAAATCAGCATTCGAGAGATCAGGGGAATCGAAGGCCAAAGCGCTTCAAAATTTGAAGTCGCAAAACTTCGAGGGAGATCGGGAGCCGTTGATCTCCGCGACCGATCACAGTCGTTGATTGTGGAAGGGAATATTAGTGACGTCATATTGGGAAATCGTGAGTCAGAATATCGGGGATTTCGTGGGTAAGAGATTTAGTACATTTCAACACTCGAAACCCTGAATCCCGATAGTGGGTATGACTGTGGTCATATGAGAGGAGGTTGCATGGAATAAATGCATAGACCAAAGGCTAAGGCAACAAGGGAGCGCGTCGGGGTATCGACGATTGGGAAATCAAGACCCCAAAGGATGGTGACATCGGGGATTGGAAAACCCCGAAACCCGATTGTGGTTTTCTATCGTAAACGGACCAGTGACCAGCCTAAAGGTTGTAAGGTGCCGGAAAAGACCTGTGGGTCGAATTCAAAGGAGATTCTAGTGGGAATAGAAAGAGCCATTCCGGCTCGAGTAAGGAAATTGAACAATCCTTAAGACCGGGAGGACAGGCGCGGGACCTGCTGAGGTAGGTGCCTGGGTGGACGCCACCAAGTGGTATCAGAGCTTAGAAAAGCTTCTTTGCTTTCTGTAGTAGGAAGAAGGAAGATTCACCATGTCATCAAGAAGAAGAGATAGACAATCACCCGACCCAGAGGAGGAAAGGGAGACATCCAGAGGAAGGGGTAGATAGGTGCAGAACCCAGAAGTAGAAAGAGATCTGCATAACATACGCGCCAGACTTGTGGACGTGGAGATAAGACAAAAACGTACAGCTGATGTAGGAGATATCAGTGAGTCCGAAAATGAAGATGATGCTGGACGTGGAGAAGAAGAAATCACAACAGAAGATGCAGCAAATGAGCGCTTTCTTAAAGATGTTGCAAGAATGGGTGCAAAGGCGAAGATGGACATTCCAGTTTATGAGGGAAATCTAGATGTAGAAGAGCTTCTAGACTGGATTAGAGATCTAGACACATATTTTGACTATGAAGATGTCGAAGAAGACAAGAAGGTCAAGCATGCCGTCACGAGATTAAAAGGACATGCAACATTGTGGTGGGATGAACTACAAGTAGATAGGTGTTGCCAAGGCAAGCAGAAAATTAAGAGCTGGGACAGGATGATTGCAAAGATGAAAGAAAAATTCATCCCCAGGGATTACCAGATTACTTTGTTCAGGAGGATGCAGAACTTGAGACAGAAGCTGATGTTAGTAAATGAATATACTGAGGAATTTTACAGGTTGAATATCAGAGCAGGTCATCGTGAAAGCAATGATGAAAAGGTAGCCAGGTATATGAATGGCCTGAGATATGAGATTCAGTATGAGATGAGTATGTTGACCATCCGAATGGTGGAATATGCTTATCAGATGGCTTTGAAAGCAGAAGAGAAGCTGAACCGAAAGAAAGGTCAGAGAGGCAGAGGTAGAAGTCAACCCAGAGGCAAATCAGTTGCCCAGGATAAATATCAGAAGCCCAAGGAGGACTGGAAGAAACCTCAGACATGCACAGAGAGAGGTGGAACCTCACAGCGAGGGCAACAATATGATGAACAGAGAGGACACCATACTGAGCAGAGAGGAGATTATGCTGAAAATAACACTTTTCCTCGTACTAGAGGTAGAGGAAGAGGAAGAGGTGGAGTAATCACATGTTTCACACATGGGAAGAATGGACACAAGTCTTATGAGTGTCCAGAGAAAAAGAAAGAGGGTGCAGAGACTCACATCGCCGAAGCAAAGAGACGAGACGTGGAGGAGGAATATGCTGAAGGAGGAAGATCGCTGATGATGCGAAAAGTCCTTTTGACACCCGAGAAGGAGGTGGAGAGTTCAGTCCAAAGGACCAAACTTTTCAGGACTACTTGCAAGACCAAGGACAGGGTATGAAAGGTCATCGTAGACAGTGGTAGCATGGATAATCTCGTATCTACAGAGATGGTAGAGAAGCTGGAGCTAGAGATGACTGATCATCCAAGCCCATACAGAGTTTCGTGGCTACAGAAAGGACACCAGGTAACTGTCACTAAACAATGCTTTGTTGAATTCAAGATAGGTAGATATAATGATAAAATACTCTGTGATGTTATTCCTATGTATGTTTGTCACCTATTGCTGGGTAGACCATGGCAATATGACATAAATGTGATTCATGATGGGAGGATGAACACATAAACCTTAGAAAGGAATGGGAGGACTCATATGTTACTTCCAATTAAGGATAATGAGGTGAAGCCGGAAGTGAGCAACACATTACTTCTCATGAGTGGGAAGGAACTTCTTACAGAGGTTAAGAAGAAGGAGGATCCATAGTTCATAGTGGTAAGAAAACCAAAGATTGTTTTGACCAGCATAAGAGTGGATGATTTACCAGAAGAAGTTCAGGAACTGCTGGAAGAGTTCGCTGATATAGTAGTGGATGAATTACCTCGTTCATTGCCACCGATCAGAAGTGTGAGTCACCATATTGATCTCATACCAGGAGCTAGTTTTCCAAACAAAGCCACGTACAGATTGACACCGCAAGAGAATGAAGAGGTTAAAAGGCAGGTCCAAGAGTTGTTGGACAAAGGTTTGGTCAGGGAAAGCTTGAGTCCATGTGCTGTTCCAACAATACTCAGTCCGAAGAAAGATGGAGCCTGGAGGATGTGTATTGACTCAAGGGCGATAAATAAGATAACCATCAGGTATAGATTTCCATTGCCGAGGATGGGTGATCTGATGGATTTCTTGAGTGGAGCAAAATACTTTTCAAAGATTGATTTGAAAAGTGGTTATCACCAGATTCGCATGAGAGAAGGTGATGAGTGGAAGACATCATTCAAAACAAATGAAGGGTTGTATGAATGGCTTGTTATGCCGTTTGGCTTAACAAATGTGACAAGGACCTTCATGAGGTTGATGAACGAAGTCCTGAAGGATTTCATCGGAAAATTTGTTATCATATATCTGGATGATATACTGATTTTCAGTAAAACAGAGGCTGAACATATGAAGCATTTGGCTATAGTGATGCAGAAATTACTGCAAGAGAAGCTGCTCATAAATATGAAGAAATCCTCATTTATGAAGACAGAGCTCATTTATTTGGGATTTGTTATTTCTGCAGATGAGTTGAGGATGGATCTAGATAAGGTGGAGGTAATAAAAAATTGGCCATCACCGAAGAACATATTTGAGGTGAGGAGTTTTAACGGGTTAGCTAGTTTCTACCAGAAGTTCATCAGGAATTTCAGTGGAATTAGTGCAGCAATGATGGATACAGTGAAGAAAAGACATAAATCTTTTCACTGGATAGAAGAAGCTGAGAAGATTTTTAACCTGTTGAAAAAGAAAATTACGGATCAACCAATTCTGGTGTTGCCTAATTTTCAAAAGACATTTCAAGTAAAGTGCGATGCAAGTGGATTTACGATAGGAGCAGTCTTGAGTCAAGAAGACAAGCCAATAGCATACTTCAGCGAGAAGCTGAATGAAGCGAAGTTGAAGTACTCTACTTATGATAAGGAGTTTTACGCTATCATCCAGGCATTGAAAAAATGGAGGCATTACTTGATCCCGAAAGAGTTTTTATTGTATAGTGATAATCATGCACTGTAGTTTGTGACTCAACAGGAAAAGTTGAATCAGAGACATGTAAAATGGGTTGAATATATGCAGAATTTCACATTTGTGATTAAGCATATTTCTGGTACTGCTAACAAAGTTGCTGATGCTTTGAGCAGGAAGTGTTTGCTGTTGCAGGAGTTCAAGGTCAAAACATTGGGTTTTGATGATCTCAGGGACATGTGTGCAGATGAACCAGACTTTAAGGAAGCGTATGAAGAAGCTAAGAATCTAGTTCTCAGAGATAGAAACAAATGGGTTGAATACATGATCCAGGAAGGATTGCTGTTTAAGGGCAATCAACTATGTATTTCAAATTGCTCCATGAGGGAGAATATGCTGAAGGAGAAACACAATGGAGGATTGGCCGGACACTTCGGTCATGAAAAAACATTCGCAAAGCTGAGCGAGTCATACTTTTGGCCAAGGATGCGATCAGAGGTCAAGAGATTTGTGGACAGATGCAGAATTTGCCAGCATTCGAAGGGAAGAAAGTAGAATGCAGGGTTTTATCAACCATTGCCCATACCAGAAAGGTTGTGGGATGAAATTAGCATGTATTTCATATTGGGGTTGCCAAGGACGCAAAGAGTATTTGATTCCATCTTTGTGGTGGTGGATAGATTTTCGAAGATGGAAAACTTTATCCCATGTCAGAAAACCAGTGACGCGACTCACATCGCGAACCTGTTTTTCAAAGAGGTCATTCGACTTCACAGCTTACCAAGGAGTATAGTTTCGGATAGAGATATGAAGTTCATAGGGCACTTCTGGAGGAACTTATGGAAGAAGCTGGGAACTAACTTGTTATTTAGTTCAACTTACCATCCTCAGATGGATGGACAAATAGAAGTAGTGAACAAAAGTCTAGGAGATTTGATGAGAAGCTTGGTGACAGAGCACCACAGCCAGTGGGACAATATATTTCCGCAGATAGAATTTGCGTACAACGACTCAGTGAATCAGAGCACAGGCCAAAGTCCATTTCAGATTGTTTATGGTATACCACCAAGAGGAATTTTTTAATTGAGAGATTCAGAGAAGACTGCGACTAGGAGCGCTAGTGCAGAAGATTTTGCAGAGGCGATGAAAGAACTTCATAGCCAGGTGAAGCAACGATTGCTAGATTCAAGACAAGAATATAAGTGCAGAGCCGATCAGCGGAAGAGACAACTTCAGTTTGAGGTTGGTGATTTGGTTCTGGGACATCTGAGGAAAGAAAGGTTCCCGAGGGGAATGTATAATAAACTGAAGATGAGGAAAATCAGACTCTGCAAGGTCCTAAAGAAGTTTGGGGCGAATGCTTATAAGATTGAATTACCCGATGGGATCGAAATTTCTCCGATATTCAATATCTCAGATTTGTACCCATACAAAGCTGGGGAAGCAGGAGCAGGAAGTGAGGAACAGTCAGAGGTTCAATGGAAAAATCAGATGCCAGTTGTGGAGAATCCACAAATGGAGAGCATATTAGACAAAAGAATTGGCAAGAAGACCAGAAGAAAGCAATACTTTGAATATTTGGTCAAGTGGAAGGGACATCCAGTTGAATATGCCAGCTGGGAAAATGAAGCAGAGATTCTAAAGCATGGACAGACCGTGCAGGAGCTCATGGACAGGAACCCATGAAATTTTTCAAGCAAGGGAGTATGATGCAGGAGCATTGTCAACATCAAGCGAGCGTGGGGGCAAGCGCCACACATTTTGAGCATATATTAAATTGTTTAAGACTTTTGAAGAAGAATGGATGCACCAAGCTTGAATGTGATAATTAAGGAGAGGAGTACTCATTTACTATAATCGGACCTTGAGCAGCCCGCTCTCGTCCTTAGTAGATAGACGACATTTAAAGTAGTTAATGCAGGTAGATAGAAATTTAATTCTAGATTAGACTGTTCGAGAGCGCAAGAGGGAAATGGGATATAGACACCCTCATTGTGCATTTGTATTATTATTGAGCAGGAAGAGCATAGAAGAGAAGCAGAGAGTTGTGGAAGAACACCCATGCACAAAGCTTGAATTAATAGAAGAGGTTGATTCAAATCCATGGTTTTGTGTTTGTTCTCTGTGTATGAATGCTGAGTGTTATGCTCATGAATGTTTGCTTCCTGTTATACATTTGCTTTGATATGCTGTGTATATGATTTCTTGCTGAGTGTTTGAAATCTGAGAAAGGAAGTAGGATAAATGAGTTTCAATTGTTTCTCTATCTGAGCAAGGATTCCTGCAAGGAGTGCAGTTGAAGTCGTTTGCAAGGAGTGCATTGACAGAAGGCTCAGATAGTTTAACTCTTGTTCTCGTTCACCCAGAAGTGAAATTGGGTTATAGGAGCCGTACAAGGAGTGCGCAGGCTAAGGAAAGTATCAGTTGTGAATCTGAGCGGAGCATTGAAGGACTGCTGCTGCAGGTGTGCTTAGGGTTGAAGGTATTCAACACTTGGAAGTGTCTGAGAGTTACCGCAAGGAGTGCACGTAAAAATCTTCTCTAAGACTCAGAGTCGTGAGAAATCTCAGGAGGGACAAATCCTTTGAAGCTATTGGAGGTAGCATAAGGAGTTGGAGTGTATCGAGTGACTCAAGGCGACAGATTTTTGTGTCACAGGTGATTAATTCTGGGAAGGAGTCCTTAGTTCACTTCGTGAACGTATCAAGGAGGAGAAGATAGATGATCAGAATCTTATGGAGAGGATTTGCGAAATCCCGCTAGTCCTCAGATCTGCCAGAGAAGCGAGGAGGTTACGACTGCATCCGGAGTTCAAGATCAGGAGATCATGGACTGTAGGATCTTCACAGGAATACCCGTCATCCGCTGGATTGACCAGGATTTGCACGAGGATTAAGCTTCGTGAACAGGAGGAGGAAAGTTTCGACGGGAGGCGTGGCCATCAGAATTTCGTCATTCGCGAAATTGGGAGTTACGAGGACGAGTGATCGGGAATTTTCATAGTGAAAATCCCGAAATCAATCTGAACCGTCCATCTTGAGGAGACAGGTGGCAATCATCGAGAGCCCGTCGGCCTTTCGGCGACCGGGGTTCTAAGTTGACAAAGGAATTGTGTCATCAGGGCATTGAAAGTCTCGAAACTCCGAGGTTGAATCAGGACTGCCCATCTTGAGAGGACACGTGGTGAAGATCTAAGATCTCGGGAAAAGTCCCGAAAGGGAAGAATCCGTTGGAGGTCCAGGATTCGGCAAATTAGAGGTTCTGAGGGTAAAGGATCAGGAAAATCCATGTTGAAAACCCCGATACGATCTGAACTGTTCATCCATTTGGGACATGTGTCAGAAACTCGAAGAGAGTCGGGGATCAGCGTTTCGGAGGTCTTGAGGACAGGATAATCTTGCATTTCAACATCGTGAAGTCTGATTTTCCGACAAGAGGAGAGTTTTGTGTGGGACCCTACTGACATCATCTTATTTTAACGAGACATCAGGAATTTCCACGGGGAAAATCCCGAAGTGGCGAGGACCTTCCATTCTTGAGGACACGTGGCCGAGATCGAAGTGATCGGGAAATTATCATTCGAGAGATCGGGGGAATCGAAGGTCAAAGCGCTTCGACATTTGAAGTCGCGAAACTCTGAGGGAGATCGGGAGCCATTGATCTGTGCAACCGATCACAGTCGTTGATTGTGGAAGGGCATCCTAGTGACGTCATATCGGGAAATCGCGATTCGGAATATTGGGGATTCCGTGGGCAAGAGATTTAGTACATTTCAACACTCGAAACCCTGAATCCCGATAGTGGGTATGACTATGGTCATATGAGAGGAGGTCGCATGGACTAAATGCATAGCCTGAAGGCTAAGGCAACAAGGGAGCGCGTCGGGGTATCGACGATTGGGAAATCGGGACCCCAAAGGTTGGTGACATCGGGGATTGGAAAACCCCGAAACCCGATTGTGGTTTTCTGTCGTAAATAGACCAGTGGCTGGCCTAAAGGTTGTAAGGTGTCGGAAAAGACCCATGGGTCGAATTCGAAGGAGATTCCAGTGGGAATCGAAAGATCCATTCCGGATCGAGGGAGGAAATTGAACGATCCTTAAGATCGGGAGGTCAGGCGCGGGACCTGCTGAGGTAGGTGCCTGGGTGGACACCATCATTAGCCTAATTAGCATAATTAGGCACAATGAATTAAGCACAATGAAGTGACTGTGCTTAATTCACTATGCTTAATTCACTTTGCTTTTAATTCACTATGCTTAAAAAAACATAGTGAATTAAAAGCACAATGAATTCACTGTGCTCTATCGCTGTTGGTGTTGTTGGTCGTTGTTATAACAAGTATGTTATAGTTTTTAAAATTAGTGTAATTTAGTGTAAATTAGTGTAATTAGCATGTTAAACAGTGAATTAAGCACAGTGAATCAAAAGAACAGTGAATTCACTGAGTTTTTTTAAGCACAGTGAATTCAACACAATAAATTCAAATTGTGCATGCAAATCTATTTGCCAAAGTTTGATGTAAATCTAGTGTGCATGGAAAAGAGATTGATGTATCCTTGTTTCCCAAAACCAATCTCACAAGTTAGCATCAAACACAAATTAATTATAAGTGTGTGGGTTATCAACAATCTGATTTGTGCAAAGAGAAACTAGATACCATGAATATTGAAATTCTTCAAACCAATAGAGATTTGTCATTAGAGTTTAAGAAGTGTTTATTTTTAGGTGAAATATCAACCATGCATATGAAAGTGAAGAGATTAGTTCTCCATAAAACAACGAGTGTTTACCCATTCAAAATAGTGCTAGAAATGAGTTAATATTAAACAAGATTAGATTCTTATTTACTTCACCTATCTACAGATCTAAACATAGGAATACACCATTAGATTTCATATAGGATAATATAGGTCATTGTCAGTGTTTCCAAATTAAATATGAATCGTTTTAATTCTAAGTGAAAATATATTATACTCTAGTGTGTGTATATTATATTTATGCCAAATGATTTAAATATTCTATGTGTTAAACCAGGGAATCAACAAACCATTAGATACTAGCACTTGGGAAATGAAATATTCCAACAACAAATCAAAGTTGTTCTAGGACTTAAACCATAATTTAGGTTCTAGAATTTAAACCATCAATTAGGTTCTAGAATTGTATCAGGTCCTAAATTACTTGAAACAACCATCAAATAGTGTGCCATGAATATGTATTTAATCTTTAGAAATATGGCATAATTTAATCATTCACAATTGTGGTCTGATCACTGTGCTGTATATAGTATACTCTTTTCTAATAACTGACAACATCATTTGGTGAGAACATCATGCTAATAATATTATGTAGTACTATCATATCAGTAGTGACCAAAGGACTCAGTAACAACACATCATGGACTTACTCTTCTATAGATACCCTTGTAATCCCATTAGATTAGTAATCACTTGTATTACACTTAGTATATCAACAACACATTAGCTATTGGTATTACTTCTCCTTATTCACGTAATCATCATAGTAATCATTACTAATGAATATGTGGTGTCAAATGCTTAGTAGTATAGATGTGTTCTTTGATCAAGCTCTACCTTATTTCCATAATCTCTGTACATGAGTTAGCTAAGCTGATCTGACTAGTACCAATAAAGAGCATAGTTAATGATACTTATTACTCATAGATAGTGTAATCATAGTAACCTAATATGGAAAATGTAACATAAGCAGATAAAGTGGATTAGTACTAAGATCTTGAACAAGCATGACCTTATATTGTTACATGATAGTAAGTAATCACGTATCTTTGTTTAAGCTGGGGTTATATGTAATACAATCCTATCTGTTATGTATTATGTGTATTTAATGAAGCTTGTTATTACATAAAGCATACCCTTATTAGTATAATGGAAACAATACTATCCTAACTAATATGGTAAATACATCCACTTATCCTTGTTAGCTATATAAGTATTCCAGTAATTACGTATATGCAGTAATGAAATCACATATAATCTACCAAGCACATTGAGAATACACTAGTGACCTTTTTCTCATAAGGATATGGATAGTAATCACACCTTAATTAGGTGAAATACATAGGATAACCTTAACCTATTTCATGAAAGCTGGAAACACTGACCTAACTAGTAATGATAACGATCAGTTTAGGAAGCACGTATACCTTATCTCTATATGTATATGTTCTCCATGTATCTAGTCCATTCATATTGGTTGATCAAGTACAAACTTCATTAGTTATACCTATTACTAACCTTTATTGAATCAATCACTAAACAATGGTACTCAAAGAGAGCTTGATTGTACGACCCTTATTGAACATGATGCAATGGACTTGTAAATTAGTTATACCTATTATATGTCTATTATATGTCTTTGATGCTTTGAAGTTGTTATAAATGCTTAAATGCCTTCAAGTTGTTTTATAAATTATATTTCTATTTTATGTTTCTATAACTTATGAACTTTCATATTCATGGATTTTCAAAGGATATCTAGATCGATGCGATATGTCGAGACAAGAGTCTCCAAAAATTCCTCGCAAACACTCTAGGTTATCCAATGAAGGACTAAGAGGAACCCCTTCTTTGACTGAGACTCTAAGGACGTCAGAGATCCCTATCTCAGCAAGGCATGGAAACTTGGGAGGGGAAACTAGTAGTGACCAAAGGCAATCTAGTCAAAGGAGGAGATTATCAAATGAATATGTGAATAGATCATCCAGAGAATGTGCTCAAAATAGTGCCATGGATGCAAAATTCTTAGATAGGTTGAACATTAATACTCCAACACCGGAGAATGCAAGGAATGCATCACCAAAATAAAATATGTTTGGTAATTTTTTTATTTATTTTGTTTTTGTGTATTTATGTTATGTTATATTTATATATATATATATTTTTTATGTTTTTTGTTTCTATTAAATGTTGTAATTAGTTTCAAATGTGTATGTGTAGATGATGAGTTTATTGCAATAGAATATAATGAAATAGAGAGTGCTTATGATGAATATTCCAATGTTGGTGAAGAGGGTGAAGGTGGATTTAGGGGGCGTTATCAAGAAACAAAAGATTACACACCTACATCCACCTATCACTCAGATGTTGGTGATGAGATTCCTTGGGAAGGGTATGCTGAAGTGATGAACCTTGAATGATGCTCATGTGTTAAAAGTAGGCTGCAAAATGATTTGAGGTGCTTGGATCTCCCTCGAGAGAGTAAAACAATCTTGGAGATTGTTTTGCATTCATTGTAGAATTTTATGGATGCATATCAAAAGATGGGGCCAATGACTGATAGTTTTATCGATTTGATGAGGAGACGAAAGTTGGAGGTGATGGGCCCCGATAAATGGGAAGTAGTAAAAAATAGAGTTTCAAAAGAATATGCAATTTCTATGTTTAATTTCAAAGAGGGGCCAAAGCGAAAGATGTTGAAGGTGCAATATTTTAAGCACCCCAACATAGCATGACACCTCTATACTAGATTTTTGGTAGTGTATGGGAAGTTTCCATGGAATGATGAGGTTACACATTAATTTGATAGACTCTTTTATGCAGATTTTTTCATGGGCATGCACCCTGATTATACCAACCTACCGTCCAATTATTATGGGGCTAATAAAGGACGAACATATGATCGAAAATGGGCATACCGAAATGAAGCATTGTAGAGGCCTCCACGACCTTTGGTATCTCGTCAAACAGGGGAATTTTCCTTGCATTCAGAGATGTGAGCTACGTCAAATGTTGGAAAGGAGGCTAGGAATGCAATCGAGGAAAATTTAGAATCAATTTTTTATGGTGTTGATGTTGGTTTGAACCGTCAGAGAATTGAAGCCAATTATCGTGTCAATTTTGTTTACAAATCAGATGAGGAGATATATTCCATGTCCATAGAGGATACACAAGAGTATGCAAGATGTTGTCATAATAGTTTGAAGGATTTAATTCAAAATGATGAACCAAACATCGGATTGGTATGTGTTACAATTAGTAAAATTTTTCATGCATTTGAGGATAGTTTTCTTGTAGTTCTAGATACATATCATTGTATCTTTAAAAATAATTGGGTTGTTATCATTGTTACACATTATTTTGGTTACCCTTGTGATCAATTAATGATATGTGTATAACTCACTTCTATTTTCCTTGAAGATACTAAATGAGACTTTCTCCATGAGAAGAATGAAACATATTCCTTTTCCTACAAACCATATCAAAGGAGATCGTCACACCCTTCTAAATGCTTAGGGTGCGACAATGCCCGATCGTCGCATGCTGCACCAAAAATGGACTGCGAAATTGTAGCATGCTACTTGTGCATGGGGTGCGATGATGATCAAACAAAGGGAAAAAGAGGAAATTCACGAAATTTCTATAAAGAATCTTCTAGAAGATGAGGTGGCCTCCGATCGGTTTGGATCTTACTCACTTCTTTGATTTAGTGGGATCATCCCAATCTCCTCATCCATCCCTATTTCACCCTATATAAATAGGGATATCTCATGGGAATGGATAGGTTGGCTTGTGCATGAAGAATTATGTTGAGGATTGTACTTGTGATAGCTTTGCTTCAGCTTTCCAAGTCAGGTTGTGAATACTCTTCATCAAAGGCATTGGAGCAAAGGTGTGTGTGTTGAAGAAAAGGGTCGTTGGAAGGGACCTTGCAACATCAAGGCATAGGTTGTATTCTCCACTTTCATTCAATATAATGCAGTAATACATTTCTTCCCCTATAAAGATGTCTCTACTTTTATTTTATAACTCCTTGATCTTATATTACATAGGCTTCATTGGAATATATATATATATATATATATCGTTGTTTTCTCTCTTTGTTGGTTTGTGCTTCTTAACAGGTTCACCATCCCACAAATCAAAAAATGGAGCAAGGATGACATTAGTGAGGATCAAACATCGTTTAAATGGTATGTCATTTGTCCCTCTTTGAACTAGTTTATATTACAATGAAATCTAAGGGGAACTTGTATTCTACCCTGTTTTGTTATAGATTCTTGTTGAAGTTAGGGAGATTAGTTTGTGTCCGCACTTACTGATTTGTTCGATAACAAAATTGGTGACCATACTGGGGAACACATTTTTTTCCTAGTTTGTATTGATTTTTTTCTTTGATTGTCTGGGTTCTATATTCTGAGTCACTGGGAGATCCAAATTGACTCTCTGACTATTTAATTTCACTGGAAAACCTTCTTGTTTTTTAGTTTTTCCATTTTTTTCCTTCAATCGTTGCACCCTGCTTTGAGGGACAATGCGACGATTTAGGATCGACGCACTCTTACTTGAAGAGACATTGCGATGTCATCGATCTGTGGTCTTCTATTACCTGCGACAATCAATGATCATCGCACTGTGTTAATCCTACAACCTGCGCCGATTGGGAATGTTTTTAGCTTTTGGTGGTTTTCCTTGCCCAGATCTTAGATATGGTTATTGGGGTGAATTTTTGGGTTTGATTATAGTCTGATTACAATCTGCTTGACAACATTTGAATATGATTTTGACCATTCTTTGCTTTGTTTTAGCGTGTTTTCTTTTGAAAGATTTGATCTCTTGCTTTGAGTGTCTTTCAATTACAAAACACTGTTTTTCTTTAGAATTGTTTAGTGAAAGAACACTTCTTTTATTGAATAGTTCGTGTTAAAAGAAAAAAAATGTAGTTTGGGTTGCTTTTGTTTTGAAGGAGCTCGCTATTTATTTTAGTGTATCTTTGAAAAAAAAAGTATTCTTTCTTTGCATTACATTGGGGCCATCTTTGCATTTGAAGTAGCGAAATTGCATGGTTTTTGGCATTTTTGGTTTTGAATTATTAAAATTTCCCCCCCCTCATGGTCGGGGGGGGGGAAAGAATCGTGTATTGGTGTACAGTCTCTTTGGATCATTTCTTGAAGATCTTGATATTGATGAGTTTAATATAATTTTGGGACATTGTGCATCTAGGAATGATAAACGTTTTCTCCTTCTCATAATATATATTTCATCGAAGTGAAATATTTGCATTCTCATTTTTTAGAGTCGGTCAAAACATCATTTAGTCCATGCCATTTTCCTCTTTAGTAAAAAAAAAAATTAAAAGAAATCCCTTATAAAAATTGATTAGACATTTTTATATTTTCTGGTAGCAAACCTACATTAGCTTACGGTGCAAGGCTTTGGAATAGGTGTGAAAAATAACTTTCCAAAGTTGTAAACAAACATAGTATCTTGTGATAGGGAGAGTTAAATACACTTACTACATTTTTTCCTGGGAATCCCTTCTAACACAAGGGTCAATCACGAGGTCGCATTAAGGCCGACAAAGTTACTCACCTTGCTTTGTTGGTGGTCTTAGTGTAGAGATTACGCGTATTATTGGGGGTCACTTGAGAAGAAAATCCTGTGTAGACCTTCTTGAGGTGATTTCACGCTTAGATACCCTGCCCTTGCACATGTATCAGACTGTCGACTACTTCCCCATGCATCATTGTCATAATTGGTAACCTTAGTAGCCTATCTCTTTAGAGTCTTTACACAAGGTGACTGTGAAGGGGAAAGTATTCACGGTACCTGGAATCGACGTTGGCCAAAATCACTCAGGATCCTTGGAGGGTATACCCATGATTATGTGTGGGAGATTGCACCATGGTGTAAGTCCGTTAAGCAGGTCGTTAACGCAACTTTTCCACCCTCTCTATCTCAGACCCTTCTTATATTGTTCTCGTGACATTGGATTTCATCACCAACTAGTATGTTCATTGTGAGAAGGTTTTGTTTGTTTGCTTGCTTCCTAGATTTTTAGCGTGTGTTGTTTATTTTCCATATCATACTCTAGTTTGGATATGTGTTTAATGGCGTCAGTTCCCAAAACGACCAATGAAGCAACCCCTGCTCCTGGGGAACCTTTTGTTTTTCCTTCTTACGGAAATGTTGGTCCTCCTTACATTGCTACTTTGAGCCTACCAGGTCTCACAATTGGGTTATCGATATGGTTTTTTTCTACTCCGGTAATATTGAATGCAACAAGTGCTTCGGTTGTAAGCACTTCCCCCCAAGAACATCAACCTCCTATTGATCCTTCACCTTCTTCACCTTCTCCACTTGAAAGGTCTTATTCCCTTTCATCTTTTTCGCTGAGTGAAAGCTCTGAAGCTAGTAACTCGGTGGATAAGAAGAAGAAGAAAAGGAAGATTAAGAAGAATAAAAATAAGTAAGAGTCCAAACCTCCAACCATTGGCAGACATGTTGGAGAACAACCAGTTACTGTTAATCATGCTAGGAGTGTTGATGATGCCAAGATCACCCAAACAACCCGTAAACCGAAGTACCCTTGCAGGATTTGTAAGGGTATCCATCTTCTTAAGGATTGCCCTGGTTTATCCAAGGTTATAGAAGCATGGTCTACACACCCTCGCCAACCCATGTTGTCAGCCTCTGAACAACATGTTGATGACCTCCTGTCAACTAGTCAGGATACTATTGGTAAGAAGAAAAGTAGAGACAAGTTCCTGCGTATGTTATGCAGAGGGAGTCATAAAATCACCTTTAGCCTCGTATGGATGAAGCCTTGAAATTACTGGAAAACATGAATGTTTCCCAAACTCAACTTCCATCTTCTTATTGCAAGATTACTCTAAACCCACCTATATTTTATGGAATGATCAATCCGATCCCTTCATCGGTTAGTTCGGTTGATCATGTAGTCAATTTGGTCATGTCCTTAGTTGAACCAGTTGACAAAGTGGTCGATCTGATCCCATCCTTGGTTGATCCCACTCTCTCGTTAGAGAGTGAAACCCAAGCGGTCGATCCGTTTCCACCTGTCGACCCCATTCTCCCCTTGGAGAATGAAACCCAAGTGGTCGATATGATATCGTCATCGGTCGATTCGAATCTCCCACTAGAGAGTAAACTTGATACTACTCATGTTTTTCTTGTTGATATAGACGCTACCATGCTGGGGGGCATTCCTCCTTCTCCCATGGAACCCCCTCCAAGTAATGAGGCCATCCTTTTTCATTAGGGTGCACTAACTGGACCTCGTCTTCCTTCTCACATTCCTTTTAAGATTACAATACAAGTTTGTGGTCGGGAAGTTCCTCAGACACTGATAGATGAAGGTGCGTCCGTTAGTATTTTGGCCTCTATTGCTTGGAAAGCTTTGGGTTGTCCTCAACTTGTGTCAGTTACATAGAATCTGTTAACTTTTAATAGAAGAACCAATCAACCTTTATGGACCCTTCCTCAGTTTCCCATAAATTTGGGAGGAAAAATTGTCTTTATTGATGTCATGTTAGTCCACGATCCCTTGGATTTTGATTTACTCCTTGGACGCGATTATGTCTATGCCATGAAAGTTATTGTGTCCACTCTTTTTCAAGTGATATATTTACCTCACGATGGAAGAGTTGTTAGTATTGATCAACTCTCTTTTGTTGGCCTTGATTTGATTATCAACCCAACAACCTCCCTGAACGGTTCTTATATGAAGACGATATCTCCCGTGCCACAGGTCAATTATGTGGCATTGTCTCCCATGCCTTCATCTTCCGATGTAGATGATCCTCTCACTGTAAGCTCAATCTCTTATGATTTGGATCTGGTAGTTGACATGGTGATATCTTCGGTAGGGATATTGGAGCCTGACCTCCTTACCCCTATCACGACCCTCGACATGTGTTCCTTCCATAGAGTGAAGATCTCCTAGAATCCATGAATTAGTTTTTTCCCATGACACAGTTTCCTTCTGGAGCATCGTTCTCTTGGAAGCCATGATCAAGAAGAGAGTTTTGAGCATGGTTTTCTGATTTCAAGATTGTTAAAAAATGAAACCAGTTGTGAGGATAGTTTTGAGTCTCTATAGGCAACCTCGTTAAAAAATGAAACATAGGCTACGAGCATAGTTCTTCTCTTGTGTCAAGCTCGTTAAAAAATAAAACAACCTAGCTCGAGCATAGTTCTTGTTCCTATGTCAAGCTCGTTAAAAAATGAAATAGATTTCCCCCCTCTTCGATCGAGTCAAGTACTTCGTTATGTCTAGTATTTAAATCTTTACTTCATCCGCTTGTGTCGTTGGATGAAACGAATCTTGGGGGAAAATGCTTACAGTCTCTGAATTTCATGCCAAATATCACCTTACCTCATGCTTGGTTTCTAGATGTTGACGTTCTCAATACCTTATATTGATGGTGCTAGTCACAATACTTAGAAGTCCTACACTATTATGGGTATACTTGAGATTTCGACTCTTTGAAAGAAATTTTGATTGCAATATCAACATATTCCGAGATATCTAAACACATTAACAGATGCATTGGATAATTATTCTTTAGATATGCATTTGCGCCATTTATAAATCCAAACACACATTTAAAAGACAAGGAAGCCGGTAGGAGTTTTATAATATAACATCAAAAGTTACAAAAAGTGTTTGTCCTAAGACCAAAATGTCAAAATGTTGAAGAACATGGCTTCATATACACATGCATCAAAGATTTTGCTCGCTATAACAAACGACTTCCTATGCCACTCGATGGAGTCGTCGACCAATGGACGCTGATACACCAACTATATGGCGTTGGTAGCGTCGGGGTAACTTGTCCACCGTGATGTCTAGAATGTTCATGGTCAACTCCTCGAGGTTGTGTTCTATCTCCTCGAGATATTCAAATGCCACCCCTCGACCCGCCATTGCACCCATATCTCCATGTCTCTGGGTCGAGGATGATCCTGGAGGCCTGTATGGCGCCACATCTGCATTGTTGAGAGCACTTGATTAGTCTTAGATAAATAACAAGAAAAATATTTCATAATTGAAATACCAAAAACAACATATATTAAAAAAATATTTCTTACCTACCCCTCCCCACTGAGAGCCCTCAATTAGTGCCAAGTCAGAATCTCCATGGAAGTCAGTCTCGACATATGCATAGTCCTTCACCATGATAAGATGATCCCTCACCCACTGGAAGAAGGCTTGATCATATGTGACGATTGGCACGCCACCATGATGTGCCATTAAGTCCACCCATATTTTCATCCGAGGATCCTATGGAGTGGGTATTCCCCATTCCACGTGTTGTAGGCATAAAATGAGAACTCTCTCTAAGAAGAAGGATACCAAAATAGATCCATACACGAATTGTTTCAATCGATCAGTCCTACATTTTGTTAGTTATTTCTTCATGTTTTTTAGAAGACCCTTGCACCAATTGGACACCTGAGGCTCCATACACTCAATAACGTACTGAAAAATGGCTTTGTAAATCCATGTGAGGAGCCGCACTCCCTACCATCCGAGTGATAGTATAGAGTATAGTCCTCAAAGGAAATTCTCAGACATCCTTTATGGAAACCTTGCCACTATGCTTCTCTGTACGAGGTGTGCAGTGATGTGCTACGTAGTAATCCATGGGTTCTCCACCACCTCTGCTTCCCTATAGTGACACCTGGGAGCCTCAACGAGAGAATTCAGTCAAGAAGTAAATGTCATCAATCTCTAAGGTGAGTGTATGCACACCCACATGAAAATATTGTTTATTGACATCCCACATGTGGACTAAGTACTCCAATAGCCTCAATTGGGCTCTCATGCCCTGAAATTTGAAAAATTTGAGCAAGCCACACTACCAGAGTGCCATGACAGTGCCCGGTTCATTCCCGACAAAGTAATATTCTTCCTCATTCTCACGTTCCCTCCACTCGAGCATTATCACCAATGAAAACATGCCAAAAAACATTAAAAGATGATTAGATTCATCAAATTTTCAAAGTTGGGGGTTTTTCTAACTCTATTTCTCTTTTTAAAATTTGAGTTGCGGTCGTCGCAAGGGATCTCTTTTCCACAGTGCGACATCGTCGCACCCTAGATGTGGACCCCCTGCGATGATTTGGGATCGTTGCAGTTCACGATAGGGTGAGCCTTAGACGATCTCAAAGCATAATAACCCCTAAAACATTTCCCATAACTCAAAATTGAACCATTAAAAATGAAAAAATCAACCACGAAAAGAGAGAGGGAAAGAATAATACTTACTTCACGGAAGCAGCTCGAAAAATCGTCCACCATGCGCTCCAAAAAAATTCACTTGAAATTTGTAGGAAAAAGAGGGTTTTTGGCACTAGTTTGGTAAAAATGCAAATGAAATGGTAAATGGACTAGTTTTTACCTATTTTATTCATTTTACCATTTTAATTTTAAATTAAATTAATTAAATATTTTTACCTATGCCCTAAACCTAATGAACTTTGCAAAGTGTATCTATTGTAGGTTGAGAGATATGAGGACCAAACTTTTGATATGGATCCTTTCTTTTTGGTCGTTTTTGTGTGTTTTTATGATGTATATATACTTTTAGGGTTTTTTAGGAAAACCTCTGAGCATGGTCTTAATTATTTCTCACGCTCGTGAAACCATGAGAATGCAATCGAGTAACCTTTTATCGGTTTTTTCGGACTCGTAATGGTAATATGAAAAACGGACCCTGTGGAGTATCCTTTAAGATCTTTTCAAACTCCCTAAACCTGAAAAGATAGACGAGTGACCTTGTTCTTTTCATGCTCGTAAAAGTATTTGAAAAAAACGTCTGAAGAGTAGTAGATTATCTCTTTTTTGGTCTTGTTAGACTAACTTACAAAAAATGACATTATAAAGTTTTCTTTAAGTGTTTTTTAGACTCTCTAAATATGAAAAACCCATGAGTTTTCTTTCTTTGGACTCGTAAAACAAGCATCAAAAGGCCTATATGGGACCAAACCACTCATTCCTAAGGTTTGTTAAAAATACTTAGAGGGACTCATTCGAAGGATGAGATTACATTACAAGAATATATTATCCTTCTCAAGCTTGCATAAAAATAAAGAGGTACTCGCCAAAAATGGTGGGGGAAATTGGGAAAGAAATGTATATATGTATCTGTGTTAGTGGAAGTAATTCACTCTTGAACATGTCACCCCTTTTCATCATTGTATTTGGGTTGGGAAATCCATTTGTATCTCGTTTTACCATCCAAAAGTCCATATGTTAGGTCCTCCTTCAGTCAATTCTACCAAGACAATTGTCATGTCGTTCATATGTTTAAGAGAACTTCAACCTAAACGAGCCTTCTATCGATTCAACCATCTGCAGTTCTCAAATTCCTACCATGTTGGCCTTCCCTGAGTCAGTTCCGAATCACTTCATACCTTGATCTACTTCAAATTTGTTACATATTTTGTGTCATTGATGGGGGATACATTAAGGCCCTCCTATGACAAGTGTTTTCCTGTCGACTTCAAAACATTATCCGAGAATTAGACTTATAAATTATTTAGTACCTTGGAACTTGCATGCCTCAACAAAAAGTATCCTTGCTTTCAATAGTAGGTTCACATCATTGGCCCCTGATTGGAATATTCCATCGAGTGTTCGACTTTGTTAAGAACCAAATATCAATATAGCATAGAAAATCCTCAGAAAAAGTACTCAACGCCTCGAAAAAGAGATAATTTCAGATAATAAGCCTCTTCAAGGGGGAAACCTCCTTTTACCCCACTTAAATGTTCAAGTACAAGATGATTCAAAATGAAAATGTCTCCTGGGTATATATAGGATACTAGGAGGTATAATTACAACTAATGGCCTAAAGCTGACATAAATAAAATAACATTACTAATATAATATGCCCCAATTAAGGGGTAATGAGCCAATATTAGGGCTTAACATGCCCCTCCCCTTGAGACA
>ML791221.1:0-32317 GCA_009831015.1 Picea engelmannii
GCTTACAATCATTCAACCCAGATCACCTATTTGGCACTAAAGAGTATCCTCCTAGTGTGCACCAAGGTCAAATTGATGGATATGTTATCGCCTATTGGTGCATTATTTATTTTATGTGCCGACAGTACATGGATATTTCATGGTTGGACTCATTATGCTAATAATGACTACTAATTCATGTTTGGTATATGTTCTATTGTAACAATTTTAATAAATCAATTAGCTAATGTGTAAAAGTATTTTCCGGATTCTAAATTTGGTGGAGGTATTGTGGAATAATATTGAACATATAATTGAATGTTGTTGTATAAAAAATAGAGCCACACACAAATGAGAAGAGGAAAAATGGGATTAACACAGTCATAGGAAATCATTCTTCGCCAACCACAATTCGATAGATGGTTGATGGAAAAGTAAAGGATTAGTTTATTATGCCTGAGTTAAAATTCATAAAGTGATGGATTTAAATTGATGCAATTGTAAGTCATATCTCACTGTGTGTGAAGAACATAGATCAATGCTTGTTGTTGATTGCAGAGCGTGGATATGTATATCTTTAACATGACTCATTGCTTCTGCAAAATGGAAACCACCTTAATACACATGTTCATTTCTTATCACTTACAGAGGTAAAAGACACAATCACAAAATCACTATTGTTGCCTCCACAAATTACTAAACTATAATTAATGAAATCACATATTAATATTTATGGGTAGGTAAGAATGATCAATGTAGTGTATGTTGATATTTTAAGCCCATATCAAAAGATGACAAGTGTTTAGTTGTTAGGTATGAATTTTGATATGTTACCCATGCAAACAAAATAAAAAGGTGGTAATAGTACAAAAACATTTATATGGGTAAAACTAAAGCTAATTTGCATTTGCCTATAAACATTAGTTTAGAGGCATGAGAAACAAGAGATGGTACACAATTTTCAAAATTCCAAGATAGACATGTATAATCGTTATATTTTTTTAAATAATAAATTAAATTTTATATGCTTATTTGAAAGTATTAAGAGAAATCAATTTAAAAAGAAAACTAAAATCATGGCTCCAAGATGAAATCCTATCACTCCCACACAATCCATTACAAAGACTTCTAATTATGACCATTTGATTGCTAGAGATGAAGACACTTTTGAACCTAATCTTACTATGAAGAGTGACTATGAAACTCACCAAGAAGTGTATCAACAATTCATGGATACCTATGATATTTTTCCCACTTGGGAATGTGGCCTTATGTAGGAAATTGTTCCATCAATCGATCATTTTTTCTGAATTTATTTCAATTTCTTCGAGACCCTATAACCCAACCTAGATAGATGTGATGTCTTCAGATGGTTATTGAGTAATATTGCTTGTTAGCTCAAATGTAATATTTGAAATGATATTATGACCAGATAATTAAACACCCATTGATGAAGAAGACCTAAGTATAGAATTCAATTCCTTACAAATGGAACAAAATTAATATTTACTTGTGAACTTGTTACCTGAAAAAGCAAACATTGTTGAATCTACCTTGTCTCTTCCAACATATATTTTCTCAATTTTATCCAAGGAGGTTATTACAATGACTTGCTTGACTTTGGGATATGATAACAATTGCACTATTGATGAAACAATCTTAGGGTTTATTCTGAAAACAACACAATATGAAATATTCAATTACTCTAAGTATTTGTCTGATGCCATATGTGATCAATTGCTCCAATTTCCTTCTTTGAAGTGTTTTAGGTATTAATCATATTTGATTTATCTCATGTTATACTAATATTTTATTGATTTTGAACATCTGGGATTGAACATAATTGATCAACAGGGTAAACCCCTTCTCATTTTAGATTAGAAAAAATTGTCAGGCATCAAGGTCAGGGGAATGATTTTAACATCTTTGTAGACCAATTCATGTATATTTATATAGTTGTTCATAATGAATGTCCACCAAGATTTTTCATAGAATGTAAGCAATTGCTTCAATTGAGTCTCAATTCTAGGGTAGGAGATTGATTTCTTTTTGAAGAATGTACCATTAGCTGAATTTATAGTTTAGAACTTAAACCATACTTTCTTCTAGTCTTACAAACACCAACAATTTTTGATTTAAAGTACATTAGGAAAATATTGAACTTGCACTTCATCCATTTTTCTGCAAGAAATCAAAAAGTCACTTTCACTTTGCTTGTTGAAGTATTTTCTTTTCTGGTCAAAAGTAAGTTTGCTCTAATTGTTGTTGATAAAATGATGAAGCATTTAAATTTTAAGGAAGAAAAAGATTGGAATTACGATCAATATCATATTATTTCCAATTTGAGAGTTTCCATTAGTTATTCCCCTTATATTCATCATGCAAATATAGATATAGAGAGATTAGCAAATAAATAAATCTAGATCGAAGTACAAGAAGTTTTGCAAGGACACCATGTTTTATCATGTGTGAAACAAACTGTCCAAAAATAACCAATCATTAACAAGAATGTACCAACCAAAACCATTCTAATTGATGATGATCAACCTTCAACATAAGTCAATGCTATAGTAAGTTCTACTGCAACTATGGCAATAAATATAGACACTAGTACATCGGTGCAAGAAATGGACTATATCATGGAGACTCCTAATAAAGCATAAATACTTAAAAAGAGAACATAAACAAAAGAACCAAGTGAGTGGGATGAAAGTAAAGCAAGTGGGCCATTTCCCTAAATAATGAGAATATATTCAAAATTATAATCAGATGAACAAATTGTTGAGAGACAGAGGAAGGAATATATAAATGCTAGTGGATTGATTCTTCGAAAGTCCACAATTTCTATAACTTAGATTCCAAAAATGAGTAAGCTAGATGAAATATCTCAAAATGAAATGTCACAATATGTGGGAAGTTCAAGGGAAGTATCAGTTACTGTGAAAGATATTGATACTTTTACAAAAATGATTAGGACCTCCCAGGTTATTAAATTCAATCAATTATGACAAAGACACCTTTGATATGGCCATTCTACAACCAAAAGTAAATAAATCTGAATGAGAAATCAAGTTTCCTGAATATGAGACTACAAAAGTTAAATTTGATCTTGACAAGATGCCCATGAGTGACAAGATAGAATGACATAAACAAACATGTAGTATGGTATCAATGGATTTGGTACAAGCTACAAAATGTGTCAATAAACTAAAATAAATGGTGATTAATCTAGAGAATCAACTGAAGCAAGAAAATGTTCTTAACAAAGCAATGCTAGTAAGTACTCACGATATTGAACAAAGGGTGATTGCACTTGGAGAAAATCCAAGTAATAAAGACGTTGTCAAAACTTTAGTAAAAGAAAAAGATAAATAAATTCAACTCTTAAAGTCAAAACTGAAGATACCAAGACCCAAGCATATTCAAACCAAGGAATTGGTTTAGGTGCAAAAAGAAAAAGAACAATTGATCGAGTAAGTTAGAAAGTTGCAACAACAAAATATCAGTTTGGGTTACATAATTGAAAAGTTGAATGAAGAAAAAGAAGCATCAATATCATCTAGCCTAGCTCAAGAGACATCCATCCTAGAGGTGGGAATTGTAAAGGAATATATTTTAGAAAATAAAATAGCTAAGGTAGAACAAACAATAAGTTTGAATAGCAAAATTTTGAATTTTCAAAGGAACTATCAAAAGTTGAAGTGAATATAAAATGGAAGAATGTAGAAATTACAGAAATGAAATCACAAATAGAGCAGAGAAATATAATAATTGATGATTTTCATAAAAAATTGACTGAAAGAGATAAAATTATAGCCAAGGGTCCTCAGAGAATTGAGGATCTAAAAAAAATCATTAGAAGAAGCTAAAACAAGAGTAGATGGAAATTAAATTTTGGTTGGAGAAAAACATGTAATTTATGATCAAATTATATTGATAATGCAAAAGCTTAGGGGTCATTTTGATGTTGTACAAAAAATTGAAGCTTTATCATAATGAGTACACCTTGAGATTAGCAAATCTTGGAGATAGTTAAGAGATAAAGCACAAGTGGCAGAGGATATAATTAAGTTTCTGAATGGTAGAACTCAATCCAAGTTAGTTGATATGGGTGTCAATGATCGAACCTCAATGATCATGGTAGCTAGTGAAGTACATGCAAAGAGAAACTTAATACCGACAACACAAAACAAGTGTAATGCAGTGAGTAAGCATGGTCAATACCTCTAGAAAAAATTCAATCCTTCAATCAAGCAGGGTTACCTTCCCCATGGAAAAGTGATAATTGGTTTTATAGGCTTGAGATACATAGTGAGGAATTGATGAAACACATAAACAATATTGAATGCTTTTGAGAAGTTGCTGACCCAATCAAGGGAAAATTGATATTTGATAAGCTTTCTCTTGCTTTTAGGCTCTTGAAAAATGTTGCTAATTTACATTATAGTTTACCACGTGCTTCTTTTGATATTTTTACAGAAATGGATATTGTTGCAAGAAAAATGTCTGAATTCATATATCTTGAAGGGAATGAATGGGATAAAATAGCCAGGCTATGAAGCAAACATTCAACAGTAGTTCAAGTGCCTCAAGTTGCTTCCATGTCATCACCTCAATCCTTAGGTGAAGATGAAATATGTGACTAGATAAACAAGTTGCATAGATTCCATGCATAACACAAGGAGGAATGAATTCTTTTCCAAGAATTTCAAGTACCACTCTCCACTACTTTTAGCAAACCGTTATTTGGAAAAAAATGATTAAGGTTCATGAATATAAAATCAAGAATGAAAAAGAAAAAAAAGGATCGAGTTTTAGAGACTAGAAAAAGAACTTGCTTCTGTCACTTTCATAGTGGAAAAAAAGTACCTAAGAGTTTTAAGAATTTTTACAACTTATATAAGTTTCTTAAGGATTCATCCCTCGTTCAATTAGTTCAGTCGTTTTTTTCTTATATTTCCACCTATTGAGGTTGTTTAGACATCTTTCAGAAAAAAAACAGATTTTGAATCAAGAAAAGCTTTAAAGATTTATTCACAAAGATTTTATTTGTATTTATTAAAGTTTTAATATATCAAAAGTTGCATGCAGTTTACAGATATTGATTCTTGTGTTGAATGTTGATAATATTAATGTAAAAATGGTGATATATTTATTTTTATGTTTGTAATTGATGGTATTTATTACTTAATTATTTATTGAAAATAAAGATAAATCATATTTTCTGTTGAAGTTGTGGATATCATCATGCATAGAGAGCCACTGGATATAATATTCCGAGAAGTGGTTTTTATTGGCCAACTCTTTTCATTGAAGTGAATAACAAGGTTAGGGCTTCTGTTGGATGCCAACTACTCACAGGTAAACAAAAATTTGCTCCACTACCCTTAAAGCCTATTGAAGTTCACACCATTTCAACAATCGAGGTTAGATTTCATTGACAAAATACATCCACCTTCTACTGGGAAACATTGATGGATATTGAATTCTACTGGTCACTTCACCAATGAGTGGAATCAATTCCTATAAGAAAAACCACTACTGCTATTGTGATGAAATTTCTAGAGGAATTTCTTTTATCTCGATTTGGCTATCCAAGGAAAATTATTGCTAATCATGTGAATGCATTTACATCTGCTACCTTGATTGCATTTTTATAGAAATACAACATAATCCTTGGGCATTCTACTTCTTATTTCCCATAGGGAAATGGACTAGCTAAGTATTCAAATAAGAATTTAATGAACATAATTAAAAAAACGTTACTCAAGAAGAAGAAAAATCGAGATTCCCAGTTGAAATATGCACTATGGGAAGGTAAGGTTAGCACTAAAATATATATTGATACATTTCCTTTCCAATTAGTCTATGGAGTTGGCATTATTTTTACTATTCATTTAGGAGTCCTAGTAATGAAGATATTGCAAGAAATATAGTAAGAACCCAATGAAATGAAACATAATTAATCAACTTGTTCATGTGCACCAAAAAATAGAACAAGCTACTGCTAAATTGCAAGTTTATCAAGATAAAATGAAAGAACTCTTTGATAAAAGGACAAGGATAATATTTTTTCCTTGGTTGAATTAATTCTCAAGTGGGATAAATGAAAAGAAGAATCTAGGAAACATGGAAAATTTGGCAATCTCTGGATAGGTCCCTTTATCGTGGAATTTGTGGAAGGACATAATTCCTATTTCCTTCAAAATCTATAAGGGGAAAGTCTTGGTGTGATTATCAATGGGTGATTCCTAAAACATTTCCTCATATACTGAATTTGATAGGCACTGTTGACCGACAAGTGTGATAAATCTTGTATAATTCTTTTTGTATAGTCCATTCCAAATTTTCTTCCATACTTGAAAATTTTGAGATCATCGTAGGTTCGTAACATATTACTTTGATACACCTAAGTTCCATGACCCACATAATACTCACTTCATTTTCACGACCCTAATTATGCACCTACATTTATAATTTTTTTTGGATATTCATTCGCGGGTGTAGAGCACTATTCTGACTCTCTCGCTTACTCGTTGTCCCGATTGTACATTGTCTCGATTGTCCATTGTCTCTATTGTTCATTGTTCCACACATCCCGATCCTTTATCCATCCCTCTGTTCTATCATCCTTCCTTCTTGATCCCTCTCACCTCGATCATTCGTTTTTCCACTTGTACAATATCCCGAGTATCTGCCACCCCGCCACACTTTACATCCTATCTTATCATGTTTCCCAATGTGCATTAAATTATAATTTTTAAAAATGAATACCACTTGTATACGTGTTAATATTGTTATTAATGACGAGCTTATCAAGACAACTTCCCATAAATTTCAATACTAATTATCATTAAAAATCCTTGAGTTAAGAGCCCCAGAATGTGTTAAAATAAATAAGTGTATTTCGATAATACCGATTTGAAAAGAGCTGTTCATTAAGTTCGTCACCTTGGTTAAGTATGACAACTCGAAGAAAGGAACAATTATGAGGATATACCATCAACCTTTTGGGACGAGAAGACTAGATATTTCAGTGGTCACAGACATACATGTACTACTATACATTACCACCCCCATAAAAGAGTTCGAAAAGATTTTGACATCAGGAACTGCATCGACAGGTTGCTTTCCAAAGGTTATGATTTCAAGGAATTAATTTTCTGGTGTATTGAAAATTTTGACAAGGAATGAAGAATTATTCAGTTACAAAGAGAATTTCCCTTCTCTTTATCTCCCTCAACTTTCAAAAAGATGTTCATGCTCCCCAAGCCGACAATGATTTTCAAGAGGGACGAATTTAAGGACTTCTTGAAGATGAAAAAATGAGGCTTCGAACTCCTGCAGGACTACCTCGAAGACCCAACAATTTTTCCTTAAGACTTCTCAAACATGTAGGTAAGCTCACTAAATAACCCATATTGAGAAATGACATGGTTGTTTTCCAGAATTACTGGACAAGAATCTATGACTACTGTTCCTAAGCTTGCTATGTTCAAACTTATTTTCTCAATTCATCACAACTCCATCTTTGACCGGGCCAGGATTAATACAAGTGAGTTATCTTTTCAGTTGGGAAATTTCATAAAAAATAAAAGGTTTTACATGTCATATTTGATTTTTACCGTGACCTAGTGTCATGTATTCGATGGTCGACCCTTAGCTAAAAAGGTTAATTGTAAATTCGACTCTGTGCAAATGTGGTACCCCACACTTTGGAAATAGAAAGCCGCATATCACTTCTATGAAGTGAACAATACTTTTATCTCATCTTTCAAAAGGTTAATTAATGGACCCACTACATTAAGATTATCCCTGGAAGCCACATCTTTATTAGACAAGAAAGGAAGTTTTGAAGCCATGGAAAATTTTAGTGTTATCAAACTCTATTGTTCGTATGAGAAACCTTCATACTTGCCGTACTATGTTTCTGATAAATATTTATAGTTGAGATATGTAAAAAATACAAATTTTGGGCTCATTTCTTCTACGAGAAAAGGAAAAAATAGTTCATCCCATTACCAAGCAAAATTGGGGAGATAACTATAAAAAGCATTACCCATCTTGATGAAATATCAACTCAGTTTTATTTATTCAATCTCAAGAAAGAAAATGAAATCAATGGTTTCGACCCTAATCAATTATTTATGACACACATGAAATTTGTAGGATATAACATGTCATTTTCAAAAACATTCTTATTTGGAGAAGAATAAGGTGATAGTCAAAACCCTCAATGGTTACATGCGGAAAATTTGCAAGAAGATATTGAGACAGTCATAGTACAACTAATCAACACAGACAATGAGGAAGAGTTGTGAATGAGAGAAGTTCACGGTCCCCAAATGTTTCTAAAAAAAGTGTCCTACCCAAAGGAAGACCCCATATTTCAGTTCAAGAACAAAGAAAGTCCTCGATGGATAATTTCGATGATGAAGGAGAACAAAACCCTTCTAAGGGAAATCTAGAAAATCCACACAAACTCCCAGTTTCCAGCAAGAGGAAAATAGGTACAAATAAAGAGGGAGAACGTGAAGAAATACTTGGAGATGAAATTGTCCTGGAAGATATGGAACTTGATGTAAACATTGAAGAAATTGAATTTGCGGGTGAAGAACATATGCTACAAGAAAGGAGAACAATGGTAAAAGAATTGGCTACTCAAGATCCAATCATATTTGAAGAGGAGTCTCTTACCCTTCATCGGACCACATTCAATAAAAAATCAATAAAGTTAGTCATTGAAAAGGTCAATGAAAAAAATAAAAATACAAGAAAAATGGAATTCAGAATTTGACTTTAAAGGGGTTCCACCCTCAAAGGTCGTAGAATTCCATGAGGCCACATGAGAAGATTTAAAAATTTCAATTAAAGATATAGAGAATGAAAATGATATTTTAAAAGATAGAGTGAGAGAACTAGAAAATGCTATGATGCCACCACCATTGTTTTCTAGTCCTATTGCCACCATATAGCCCTTGAGAAATCTTGAAGGAAGACCAAAATCAAGCTCAATATTAAAAGGAACAACAAGTCTGCTTGATGCTATTTGGAGATATGTCGGTGAAAACATCCAAAATAAAATGTCCCTGATTCTTGAAACCTGAGAATTGACAACATTTTCTTTTTCTATGCTCAAGAATGACAAATTTTAGGCAATATCTTCAAGCAGATGTTGAAAATGATGAATATTTTTACAAAGGGGCCATTTCCACTTTTGTTTCAAAGGTTTAAGTTCTTAGTGAATTTCGGAGAAAAGAAGAGGATTTTTCTTTGGCAATTCATATAAAACAATTAAAGGCATGTTGGTTAACGAGAATAAAAAGTTTAAAATAAATGCTAGTTAAGTGTGACATCATAAGTGTAAAAAGAGGTGAATTATATTTAAAGTTGATTGAATTAGAACTATCCGGGTTGACTGAAGATGTGCTGGACCCACACTTAATTATGAATTCAATACTCTTATCATAGGAACAAATGGAAGAAAAGATGGACTCGTTAAAGATTGCTCGTTAAAGATTGCATCAACATAATAGTTAGACAACCCGAACAAATATTCAGAGACAAAGATAAAGAGTTGGTTGGTCCATTATGTGAATAAAAATGATGATATTGAGGATACCCTTCATCAACTCCCAATGGATTTTAAGGATTTGGAAAATTTATTATTTGATATTAACGTGAGACAAGAAATAACCGTGGCACCAATGAGAGAATATATCGAAAATTGGTTAAAGAACACGTTAATTAAAATAACTGAATCAGATAAAGAAGAAGTAGTTGCAAATGGTTAAGTAGTTTCAACAAAGGACAATATAAATGAAATCCCAACTTGCAAATAGAGAAGAGAGATTCCATCACAGTAAGTCAAGAGATCATCTTTCATAGTTTCCCATCTTCTATACTTCTTGATTAGAAATCATCCAATTGTGTCTTTTCATTCTTTGAATACTCATAGCCGATTTCTAACCATTTTCCTCCTTCTCTTCCAGGTCCAGGTCTATCTTTTAAAGGTCCACGAGAGCCCCATCCTAGTCTGTTTGGACAAACACATTCATTTTAATTTTACTTTTCATTGTAAAACCATACAATTATTTTTGAATCCCCAGAGAACTATCTCGGGGCACAACTTTAATGATTTCTCATACTTTTGAATTTTTAAGTATGAGATTTTTGGAGTGTGCCTATCATATTCTCTTTCAGTTTTAAATGTGATATTCATTTAAATTTCTCTGCATTGTGGACTTATATCTTTCTATCTTATGAATGTGACCAAATCTTGTTATATTGTGATGAATATAAGGAATGTGTTAATATTACATGATGTTTTCTTTATTTTTTTTTATAATATTGTAGATATATCATATTTATTTTATGAATAAGCTCCTAATCCTTTTCTTAGGAACCCTTCTTTGTGAATATACTTTTTATATACTTTAAACTATATTTTCATTATTTATTTTAAGCCATAACAGATGAGTACCACCTCTTTATAAACACAAGGGAATTTATCCTCATGAGGTTGTTGTTGAGATCTTGAACAATTTGAACTTCAACATTTGGAAACCATACTGGGAAAACAAAGGCTGGTTTCAGAGACCAAGAATTTTTAATGACTCAACCAGAACAAAATCAACCTCAATTACAAGTCAGACTTAGAAATCAGGGAAGTATTCTACATCAATTGTATGAGTTGGTGTTAACTAAAAAACAAATTCAATAAGAGCTTGAAATATCTTGGTGAACCCTTGCTTGGGAGGAAGAAAGAGAGATAGCATTGAGGCAAAAAAGACAATTGTGAGTCCAAGAAAAACTGGAACCTTATAAAGGTCCATTAACAAGAAGTAAAAGTAAGAAGCTTTTGCTCCACAAAGTTGGTAAAAGTTCCAAGTCATAAACAAATTAAACCCTAATAATGGGGATTGAGAAGAAAGAAATGAGATTCCAAATGAAGAAATAGAAAGAAACGATAGAAAAATAGTTCCAATAAGAAGGGCTAGGTCCAGGCCACTTAATTTACTTGGAGAACAACATACATTACCAACCCTCACTCAAGGAGTTTTACCATTTTTTTTAGGAGATGGAATCATGGATCCAAAGAGACACATGGATAAATTTTTAAGTATTTGCGATATACATTTGATTGAACATGATGATGTGATGGTCAAAGTTTTTATGCAAACCTTGATAGGTCCAACTTATGATTGTTATCTTTCTCTTCTAGCTCAATCAATTATATTTTTTGATGATTTATAAAATATGTTTATGACTATGTATGAACTCCCAATTTCATACCATACTCTTCTTAATTAGTTTACTTAAATCCATCTTAAGAAACAAGAAAGAATCATATATTTTAATTTATGGTTCTTTAATACCCTGAATCAAATCCCAGAAGAACAATGACCTAATGATCCTATCATTTTTGGGTGTTATAAGAATGCAATTCCTGCAAATGTGAATTATGCAATCATATCTTCACAAATAAATGATCTACATGTAGCCATCCATAAGGCAACATGAATGGAAGAGTTTATCTTGGAGACTAATGCTGATCTTGTGATCATTCTTGGAAATGTACAAAGACAAATGAATACTTTGTCCATATCATCTCAAGGACCATCTACTTCAGGAAGTATTGAAGATCGAACAACTGGTGGAGGAATTCTTCAAGGGGTTCCTCTTAATTTCAAAAATGATCCAGGAGTTTCCCAAGAAACAATACAAAATATAGTGATGGCTCAAATGAGCAGAACAATTAGAAAAATGTAGAATGAGATTACTAGACTTAAAATAGCTAAAAATATTGTTCCACCAAATCCAAACATAATAGTTTCAGTACAATATCAAAGAATAAGAAATGATAGATTTGAAGAAGATAGACCAAGAGCACCCAAAGTTCCAAATACTAATGCTATTGTGATAGCATAAATTGTAGAAGAAGAAAGTTTTGAAAATTTTGATCAAGGAGTAGAGGTAAACCAAGATGAAGTATTAGAATCGATAAAAATGGATGAAGGTACGTCATCTTTTTTCATTTTTGAAGAACAAGAAGATCTTGACGATTCACAAGACAACACCATCCAGACTAGATCACAAGTGAATAAGTCCAAGATAAACGAAGCACTTGAAAAAGAAAAGGAAAAAGGTCAATACTTCAGAAATAGAAAAACAACAAATAGTTGTTAATCAAACAAAAACTTAACTACAAATGAATTGCAATTTAGTTGATGAATTAACCAAGCTCATAATTACCTTATCTTTCATGGAGGTGGTAAACATACCACAACAAAGAGAAAATATTTTGCAGATATTAGATGATTCAAATACAAGAATAGAAGTCATTGTCATGAATACATGGCAACAACAAAATGTTCCATCGGTAAGACCAAGGGGTAAAGTCCCACCACTCTATATATCGATATAAAATCATGATTTTACACTACATAATTGTTTGGTTGATAGTGGAGCTACTAACAACATTATGCTACTATTAGTCATGGAGGCTCTTGGAATGGGATGCAAAAAATACCATGAGATCAGAGAAAACACATATGCCATTGATTCAAGAAAGGTGCCGTCATACGGTGAAATAAAATATTTTTGTGCATGGACAAGTGCAACCCCTCATATTACAATAGTTTTCACCATCATAGTTGTGGATTTGCCTCCAACATATGGAGTTGTATTAGGAAGAGATTGGTGTTCATTAATTGGAGGATATATTATGAATGACAGAAGCTGCATGATGCTTCCTAATAAAGATGGGACAATTGTCACAATTCCTCGAGAAAATAGAAATCCCATAACATTCAAGAAAAAATAAAATAAAGTAATGCAAAATTATATTGATGTTGGAATTGGAAATTATGCTATTCTTAGTACAAAACAAATGAACCCTCTTAAGCAAGATGAAAAAGATTCTTTCCAAGGGTTCTATAAAATGTCATTTGATGGTGCTTGTTCAAAGTTTGGAAATGTAGTTGGAATTGTTTTTAAAATTCTTCAATTTGGTATATATCTACATGCCATTAGATTGGAATTCCCATGTACCAATAACAAAGAAGAACATGAAACATTGATCCAAGGAATGATTCTTTCTCTCCAAATGAGAGTATAAAATCTGGTGGTAGCTAGTGACTCATAGTTGGTTATAAATCATATAAAAAAATCACAAAATCAAGAAAGAAAAACTAAAGCATTATGTAAAAAGAGCATGTGAACTCATGAATTCGTTTAATTCTTTCAATATCTCTTTCATTCCTCAAGATAAGAACTAAAAAGATGATTCATTCGTAGTAGCTACATCTCTTTTCAATTAGGATGATTCCCAAAATCAAAGTACATTTCATGTTAAGAGAATTTTCCAACCTTCAACACTTGATCGTCAAGACTATTTGCAAGTCTTTGAAAATGATGAACATATTGCAGATTTCCTCACAGATCATGATTCGATAATTTCAAATGATTCTCCCAAATAACTTGGTGATTGAAATGTTGCAACTTTTTCTAAAGTTTGTGTCAGTTTGGAATCTCTTTTTACAAGAGATGATCAAACAAAAATCCCAAATCCAAAAGAAGAGACATTTTTCAAGAAGGTTCAATAGACACAAAAAATCAACATTGGTACTCGTGATTCTCCAAAGCATTTAAATCTTGGTACTAGCTATACAATTGAAGAAATTGATCAATACACTTCATTGTTCAAAGAATTTCATGACATTTTTGCTTGGACTTATGATGATTTGAAGGAATATGAAAAGTCTATTTTTCATCACATTATACCACTCAAAGAGGGATAAAATCCCATTAAGAAAAAATTGAGAATGATAAATCCTAAGTTGAAGCCCTTGGTAAAAATTGAGTTGGAAAAATTGAAGAAGGTTAGTATAATTTTTCCAATTAGACATTCATAATGGCTTTCAAATCCCGTTATAGTGATAAAAAAGAGTGGATAAATTCATCTTTGTGTTCACTTCAGAGATCTCAACCGAGCAAGTATTAAAGATAACTACCCACTCCCAAACATGGAAATGTTATTACAACAAGTTACCGGTTCTACTTTGATGTCCATGCTGGATGGTTTTTCTGGATATAACCAAGTGCTTGTTGTTGAAGATGATAGACCCAAGACTGCCTTTGTTACACCATTGTGTTGATGCTTGAAAGCACAACGATGAATACTATCCTCGAAATGATTGCCAAGATTTATTATTTATCTATATTAATAATATACTAGTAGGTGGGAACCCATTGTTTAACTTATGGCACTATGATGGATGAGCAACACTTATATTTTGGTTGTCTATGTGTTGGTTGTGACACAGTTTGCTACATCTCATTTGCTTCAAATCATGGTCAAAATGTTTATGGTAATATGTGGTGGTTGGGTGATAAAAAAATGGAGTTAAATGGTTTCGATGATCTCTCATGAAATATGACTATGCTGCCTTTTGGATCAAAGTATTATACCCCAGTTTTAGTTCTGACATTGTATATTGTTAATGGAAAATGTTTGGGTGATCTTGACTCTTGCTACTATTGTTATGCACATTGGTTGAATTGCAATTGGGTTGTGTTCCTAGCAAGTTTTCATTTGAAGAAATTTGATAGTGGCAAGGGGTGGCGCACTTTGGACTATCGTGCACCTTGCAGATGTAATATGGAAAGTGGGATACTTGGTTGTATGAATGGTTTTTGAATGTAATGGTATGGTGAGCTAGCTAGTGGGTTTCGCTCATACTAATATATGAATGAGGAACCAAAGGAAGAAGCGACGTGCAGTAAATGCACATCACTCAAACTCCCCTTGAGCCCGTCACCCTATTCATTCTTGCATTTTTGGCTCTGTTAGTTGCTGCTGCTTCGCCGTGCCTGGTCGTGCAAGAAGTATACAACCTTGGTTGTTTCCCCTCGTGAAATATTTTACAGGTATGGGTTTTATTACTTTTCCATCCATGAGAGTTGCTCTTCCCTTGAATCAAATGTTGGCTTTGGTTGCTCGTGTTCTATGTGATTCTCAAGATATTTTGATGTTTTGGAACTGTGTATTTATGGTTGCATCCTTGGTTTCCTGTGGTGGTTTTTCTAGGGCTGTTGGCATTAAAAATTTGGTCGCGTGGTCCTTGATGTGTGTAATCGTTTGCAGGGAATTGTTGAGTAAATATTGCAGTGGACCTTGCTTTTCCATGGTTCTATTTTCGTGTTTGGCATCTCTGTTTAAATTGGTTATTGCAGTCTGCCTAAACTCTGGTCTTTGCGAATACCCCACCTATAGATTGACATTACTGGTCTCTATGGATAGTGTACCCACACCATATTTTGACCTTGTGGGTTTTTATGTGAACTATGATGAAATATTAGAACATTCAGTGCCTTGTCTTGGAAAAACCCTCAATTGTTGGCTTGCTTGCTATAACCTCACTGTCACTATTGCGTGGTAAATGTTATACAGTATGAGAATATTGCTAACCAAATTTTGATAGGAGCATTATTCATGATTTTTGGTTGGGCACGGGTTTTTATTTGGTCACTTGTTATGCTGTGTTGAGGAAAGGGTTGGCTTCACTTGTTTTTTTTGGAAGTTGCAGTCTGTTGTTTGAATCCCATGCAGTCAAGAGCAATGTTACAAATTATTGTTTCTGTGATCGATTATGATAGGGAACCTATGGAATGAAATGTCTGTGCCATTCAATTGCCAAAATCTCTGGTCGAACTACCTCGTTGTCTCTACCACTGACTATCTTGAAACCTAAACATTACATTGAAAGCGTATTTACTCCAATTTGAAGTTGATGAGAGCACTCTGCTTGCTCGATTGCATGTGAACGATTTTGTTTGGTCCCTTGCTTGGAAATTCTGGAAAGAAATCTGTACCCACCTATTCATTTGAAGTTAAAATCTATTGAAGCTTGTGTTCCAAATAATGAATGTTGTTTTTGGTTCAATCATTATGTTGATTGTTAAAAAAGGGGCGCATGTGTTTGAAATGTCTGAGGCTCGACTAGAGTAATAATGCCTAGAATAAATTGAATTGAACAATGGTTAAATTAATGATGGATATAGGTTGTTTTGGAGTACTGTGCGTGACCTTGTTGGATTTAAAGGATTACTAATGGAGTCGATGTTATGAATCATGGATCAAGGACTATTGTTGTATTCTTGTAGTGATTATGGTGTTGTTCGTCATTTTTTTTATATAATGATTATATGGTTAAAATAATCACTGTGGTTAAAAAATTCTGGGTACATCAAATAGTTTTTTGTGTAAAATAATTCAGAGGCCAACAAACAATTTGTTAAAGAAGACATCAATTTGGATTATTGTTTTGAGAACAAATTATTGGTTAAAATTCAAAATTCTGGACAAAGATAAATTTTGATTGCATTTAAGGTAGCAGGTCTTGATTTGTTTCACTTGAATTGTATTCATATTGATTCCCTATCATTCTATCATTTTCCCGCTAATTAGACTCCCACCACGATACCGATTTCACTTATTGCATCCATGTTCTGTGATATAAATTTAAAAAGAAAAGTCTGTGTGGAAGCAAAAGAAGGATAAAATAGCAAGGGTTGATGACTGATATTCTTGATATTTTTATACACAGTTAAATTGTTTGGTTAATTGTTGAACAATATTCGTTTATTGATCCCCTATCATTATACCACTTTTTGTTAATTACACTCCCTCCATATTTCCCATGAACCCTATCATTCCCTGTTCACTTGAAAATTAATGAATGATGTATTATGGATGGATTTGCATGCATCTCATGTCAATTTTAGAGCCAAATTTTGATTCATGTAAGCAGAATGCCACGTATGGTTTATTACGAGCTTCATTACTGACAAACTGTTGCTACAAGATGAGATTTTTCAGTAGAGGTAACAATGGTCGAAATAATAGAGGTAGGGGAAATTAGAATCGAATCGATAAGAGGCCTAAATTTTCTATCCATTTTGACATTGAACTGCAAGAATTGAACCAACTGTTCCAAGATGGGTTCTTTAATTGGGTTGGCCATGGGATAATGCACCCTTGACCAGAAAGACCCCCTTTCCAGCCTCCTCAGAATATCCCTAACATTCCCGTTCCTCCACATGTGTCTTTGCAGCCCGAAGTCCCCGCAAATGATGGTTGGCAAGAGATCGCCAACCAACCTGTCTCTCACCATCGTGGTTGGCCCACTATGTCCTTTCCTTTACCACCACCTGTTAATCCCAATGTACAGATTTCCCGTGCTGTTTCACCAGTTCAGTCTTCACACGTCAATAAGAGATTGAAAACTGATATTCCCCAACCTGTGTAAGACAAGGGAAAAGAAGCTGCTCCACCTTCTTCTCCCTCCAATGATTCCTTGAAATCCGTGTCTTATCGCCTGCATTTAAAGGATGACCGCTCCAATGTGATTAACGAGATATAACCCCAAGGGTCCAATCAACCAGGAGCTACTTCAGAGAATCTAAGGGAAACAACAGTGAAAAGAGAAAAATTGCCTCACAAAGTGGAAAATATGGTTTTTAAATTATGTTTTATATGATTTCAGTTGATGAAGGACAATGCTTAATGGTTTTAAGCATTTTTGGATAACAAGCCTTCTTTTGATATTTTGTGGATAATGTGGATATATATATTCTTTTTGGATATGATATAAATTATTTCTGATGTTTAAATATCTGGTTTAAAAGATATTCAAGGGAGTTACAAGGGTGGAATATGGTCAAATGATTATCTTTTGTGTGTTATATTTCATTATTTAAAAGGAATAAATAATGGGATTCACAAGGGGTCCCACCTACCTAATTATTTTTAATTAAGACCCTTAAATATATTATTATTATTATTTATTTCTCCTAAAATAATTAGTTAAGTTAAACCAACTTAAATAGAGAAGGTAGTTGAACTACTTCAACTTATTGGGAAGAATAAAAGCTCAATGAGAAGAAGAGACAAAAGGAGAATAGAAGGAGAAAACAAGACTAAGGTTTTCTCTTTAGTTACTTGAGATAGTTTCAATTTTCATTCATTTTTTATTTTATTCAAAGCCTAATTCTCTCCTTGACATCACAGTCTTATTGTAGACAACAAGGTTCAAGACTGAACCACACTTTTCAGACATTTGTTTTAGAGGTGTTGATCCATCCTTGATAGTTTGTGTATTCTTGTTTGTTTGTGAATTAAGTTTCTTGGCTGATAAATGATATCTTGCAGAATCAAAATGGAAATAGTTTGTGGCAAGCTGATCCAGATTATTAATTTCAATTTTACTTTACTGTCAGAGTCTTTTTGTATGGTGTTCATCAGGGATCTCTAAATCAGACTTTGGTCCATGCCCTCACAGGGGTTTTGTAAAGAGAAAAACACTTTTGGTATCTCAAAATGAAATAAAATTAGATTGCTATTATGTCTCATATATGTGTATTCGTGACTTGGTTACTTTTCACTTTTGATCTCCATGTTTACTTTATTGCAAAATCTGTGTATATTCCATAATATTTTTTAAATTTTATTTTATTTTTGCAACATATTTAAACTATAAATCAACCTCAGTCCTTGTTATTAATACTTGTGGATTGAGAGAATATTTTGAGGCTATAAACCCCCGAGTGACATTCCCAACTATCTTTTCCTAGCCAGGCAAGATTTGAAAATGATTGAGTAAGGTAATTCATACCTTTTCCTCAACATTTATTTGGCCACCATACTGGGGAGATATTCCATATCTCTCTAGTTGATTGTATTCATAATTATCTTTGAATATTTTTTCTTTTGTTTTTTATTCTTTGACTGTTTTATTTTCCTCATGAAAATACCTTCTACAAGGCAGCCCAATATTGAACACGGTCTTAAAGACCAAACCAACACTGCCTTAAATGTATTCAATACTATCTTAGAAATTGCTAATACCTGGGCTGGGCTTGAACGCTCGTGGGAAGTAATTGAACAATATATAAATATTCACGAACGCTGGGAGGCCAGACAAAGGCAGCCTAGAAATCAGCCGTAACTCTCTTTTTCATGTCCTCAAATCCTAGCATCTCTAGTTGAAGAAGAGGATTGTCTCTTGAAATCACTCCTATCGTTGAAATAAGGAGGAAGGCTATTATGTCAACCCAACAAGGTACTCTAAGGAGCAATTTGTCTGATTCGTCTAGTTCACCCTTCTCACCCTCACCCATCATTTTCAAAATGGAATCTGCGGGTGGCTCTGGTGGCACTGGAGGTGCCTCATCATCTCAACCTTCGGCCTCATCGGTAATTGGTAGTTTATATAGCCATCAAGTTCCTGTCCAATATGCTACCAACCCTGCCAAGGTCATAAAGACATATGGGATTTTTCGATTCGAGGAATATGCTACTACCACCCCGTGGAATGTATCCTCTCCCTTGAACCTAGCACCTGCTACTCTTTCGTTACCAAAATTTAAAGAGAATCTACGTAGGTTTTCAGGAAATAATACAATCACTACAAACTAAAAATTGGTAGCATTCTCTAAATCCTGTCACAATATAGGAGATAATGATAATGATACTTCCATGCGATTATTTGTCAACTCTCTCGAAGGGAAAGCAACGAAATATTTTTTTGATCTCCCTCCCAAGATTCTTTCCACTTGGGAAGAGTTAGTTTACTGGTTCAAGTCCACTTATGGGCAGCCTAAGAGCCTATCTGAACAATTACGAGAATACAATAACATTGCATACAAGGACGGTGAGACTATTAAGTCTTTCAACCTTCATTTCACCAAGTTGTATAATGAAATTCCCGATCTTATTTGCCCCTATAACCAAGCCACTTTTATGCATTACTGTAATGCTCTACCTTCCCCTTATCGGCATACGCTTGAAGAAAAAGCTATTGACAATCTTGGTTCCTCTCTTTATACTTGTCTAAAATATGAAGAGCAGTTAGAAAGAATAGGTCTCCCCAAGGGGGACTCGATTAAACAAACAAATATGTATGCCCTCCCACAACTTGTACAGGATATGAACAATCAGATGATAACATACGAACGAAAGGGAAATGTCCCTTCACTTACTCCCGTGGAATCATCTTCTTCCTCAACACCTTTTAGGAATACTAATGAAAACAAATTTCATCCCAAAGCCATCATGTCTCGCAGTTGGTGTAACTTTTCCGAGGAAAATCATGAAGAAAGTACTTTTGAGGTTAAGAAGAGTGCTAGAGATAAGATCTTTGGAAAAAATCATGAAACCACCATTGTTGTTCTAGATTGAGAAGAACCAAAAGATATCATGATCATAAATACCAGGAACAAATCCTGTGCTTCTAAAGGAAAATATGATCCCCCTCATACTTCTTCTAGTCCAAGCTCATCTTCGAAAGCTGCCATTGTACAAGCTACCAAAACTCCTGACAGTCAAGGAGTTCCCTACCCTCTTCCCTCTTCCAAGTATAACATTCTCAACCAATTGGCTAATATCAAGGCCGATGCTACTCTTCTGGACATGGTTTCCATCCCTGAACAACAAAAGCATCTCAAGAATTTTATGGAAGGAAAATATTCCACCACAACCAATCTTTCTGAAGAGGAAAAAGAAGAGGATTCTATTGTAAATAAAGTAGGTGTAAATAATTTTAGACACCCTGTAAAAAACCCTCCATTTTTCATTTCTGTAAAAATTACGGATAAAATATCCCATTATTGCCTAATTGACGACGGTTTGGGTCCAAGCATAATGTCGAAAATCATCATGGAAGAGCTAGGCTTATCATGTACTAATGAAAATTATAGAAGCATGCTCTCCTATAACAATCTACAACAACCAAATATAGGTGAAATCAAAGATGTGACTTTAGTCCTGTGCACACATACTGAAATAAGGACAACCCTCAACATCTAGGTAATTTACATGCCAGTAAGTAACTATTCTATCATCTTAGGAAGAGAACGAAAAGCATTGACAGGTGGATATCTTTCTCTTGAGGGAACACACTTATCCGTTCCTCGAAATGGAAATAATATTATAGTCCTAAGGGAAGGAAGAATCTCACCATACACAGAGAGTATTCCACAACCTAACGTAAACTATGTCGAGGAAGATTTAGGAGTGTACTCCATATTTGCGGATGAGGGTGACACTACCTTGGAACAAATTGATTTGGAATATGGTATGTGGCACATGCACTTCGATGGATCATGCTCCAATGAAGGTAATGGAATTGGCATTATCTTATACTCACATGTAGGTAAAATTCACAACTTTTCTTATAGGTTAGAATTTTCTTGCACAAACAACGTCACCGAGTTTGAAGCATTATTGCTAGGCATTGAAAATGCTTATAATTTAGGTTCTGGACACCTTACAATTTTTGGGGACTCTGAACTTGTTGTGAACCTTGTATGTAAAATCTACTCTCCTAGCAATAAGTTGATGAAATGCTACACCCAAGATGTTTGGATGCTTATCTCGAACTTATTATCCTTTAACATCATTCATGTTAAAAGGGGACTTAATTCAATGGCTGATAGGTTAGCTATATATGCAACAACTGTTAATGTTTATGCCATTATTATAGTTCTTTGCATTTCAATAGATAAGAGCATCATAAGAACAAGATCACTGAGAAATACACATTCACAAGAGACACAACATTTATCCTAGGAAACCCTCTAGGGGAAGAAAACCCAACAAAAACTTCCTTATCATAAATTGCTAATACAATGTTCACGAGATAACTCAAACCGATACAGATAGTCCTCTCCAAGAGATGCCCCACTCTTCTTCTCCTCTCTCCAACTGGTAATTGCAGCTTGCCTCATAAGAGAATGAGCAAGTGAGTTGTGTGTTAAAGTGAGGCGCTATCCTCCTATATATATAAGATTGGCATGTGTGAAAGGGTTTCACTGGCAGACCGACCTCTCACTCTGGGTGGGTAAACCCGCCTTTAAATTAATTATGGGTCTCAATAATAACTATTGGGGCCGACTTCTTATTCTGCCCATTATAATTGTCCAATGAACAATCCGCAAAAGGGGATTTGGTCCTAATACAATTACTGACATGATTAATCCACAAAGGGGATTAATCCTAATAATAAAATAACAATAATAATAAGAATGCTCTTTGCAGTTACATTATTTCAACAACAACTCCTACTCGACAACTTCTCCCTCAGAGACCTAATTGCACTTTTCAATCTTTATATCGTCCTCACATTCCTGATAATGTAGAGTCATGGCAGGTATTCCCTAGTGATGAAGGCATATGTGATTTCATACAAAATGAACCATTTAAGCCCAAGGAGATTATATCCATGGAAAACAACAAAATTCTGAAAGGCTTGAATCCTCTCGAAAGTTCATTTTCATCGAGTGATGTAGGAAAAAAAGAAACACATAAATAAGAGGAGTCGAAAAGGAAAGTGGGCGCAACCATTTCCTTGAACATTAGAACACTTGATTCCCCAAAGAATGTTAAGATATGTGCCCAATGTACTGATGAAGAAAAGATGAAATTCACTGAGTTACTTCGTGAATTTCAAGATGTTTTTGCTTGGTCATATGAGGATCTTCGTGGTTTTGATCCTACTCTCATACAACATGCCATTCCTATAAAGGAAGGGATAAAACCAGTTAGGAAAAAACAAAGACCCATTAACCCCACACTTGAAGCTACTATTAGGAAGCAGTTGGAAAAGCTTTTGAAAGCTGGTATAATTTTCCCGGTTAAGTATTCTGAGTGGGTTTCCAATTTGGTCCCCGTTCAGAAGTCAACTGGTTAGATCCAATTTTGCGTTGACTTTCGCGCATTGAATAGAGCGAGTGTAAAAGACCATTTTCCTCTCCCTAACATGGAAATGATTTTGCAGCAAGTTGCAGGGTCACAAATGATGTCCTTACTTAATGGTTTTTCTGGTTATAATCAGATCAAGGTAAAAAAGACTGATAAATACAAAACCACTTTCATTACACGTTGGGGCACATTTTCTTATGAATGCATGCCTTTTGGATTATCTAATGCAGGTGCCACCTTCCAAAGAGATACACATATAGCTTTTGACGATCTGATCGGTAGGATTATTCATGTTTATTTTGATGACTTGACCGTTTATTCAAAGAACCGATTGGATCATTTTGGTCATCTTAGAAAAGTTCTCATGCGATGTAGAAAGTTTGATATTTCTTTAAATCCTTCGAAATATATCTTTGGCGTTACCAAGGGAAAGCTCCTTGGACATATTGTTTCTGATTCAGGAATAAGCATATATCCTGAAAGGATCGCTGCTATTCTGAACCTTCCTTACCCCACTTCCAAAAAAGAGGTTCAAGCCTTTATGGGAATTATCAACTTTGTCCGTAGATTTGTTCCTGATTTTGCTTTAATGGTCAAACCAATTCACAATCTTCTCAAGTAAGATCGCTCCTTTTATTGGACTGAAGACATCGAAAATGTTTTCATAAGGATTAAGAAGGAAATCAGTTTCGTATCGGTTTTGGCGAAGATGGACTTTGAGAAATATTTTATTATATACATTAATGCCACCGAGGAAGCAATTTATGCTATTATTGTACAATGTGATGACCAAAATAAAGAAAAACCAGTGGCTTACATGAGTAAAATCTTATCAGATGATGAAGTCAAGTATTCTTATATCGAAAAACATGTTTTTTCTCTTGTTAAAGTTGTGGAGAAATTTTTCCACTTTATCCTAGGAAAGCACACACAGTTAAAAGTCCCTTTGCCTGCTATCAAGTTTTTTCTTTCACAGACCTATCTTTCAGGGAAGCTTGCACATTGGATTTCCAAGATCCAGGAGCATGATTTAACCATAATGACTTCAAAAACAATTAAGGGACGAGACTTATCCCTTCACTTAGCTCAACACGCTGAAGCAAGTGAAGAAATTGATGATCCGGATAGTCCTCTTTCAACAATATTTTATATTGAGAGTCAAACCCTTTCTATAGCTGAACATCCCTCATATAAAAATATGGTGTATTACTTGCAATATCAGAAATGTCCAGATAATTTAGATACTCATCAAAGGAGAAGGCTCTGTCTTGAATCTTCTAGATATATTATTTTAGGAGAATTTTTGTTAAGGAGGTCTACTGATGGTATATCACTTCGATGTGTGAATAATGAGGAAGCACATAAATTGTTACAAGAAACTCATGGATATTCAGATTCTTTTATTCACGTGGGTGGCCACTTTTCTGCTAAAACTACTGCTTTTAAAATCATCAGAAAAGGTTATTACTAGCCTTCAATTTTTCTAGATTCTTATAACTTCTCAAGATCTTGTGACAAGTGCCAAAAATTTGTTGGGAAAGAACATCTTTCTGCCATGACTTTGCAACTTGTCCTCCCTGAATTTCCTTTTTCGAAACAGGGTCTGGACTTTATCGGTCCTATTAATCCTTTGTCTTCAGCAGGGCATGTTTTTATCTTGACAACCACATATTATTTCACTAAATGGACTGAAGATGTCCCACTTAAGCAATCACATGATGAACAGGTAATATCTTACCTTGAAACTAATATTTTCTCCAGATTTGGCATTCCATTAGAAATTATTACAGATAACGGTCCTGCTTTCATTTCCCCTAAATTGACTCAATTTTTTAGCTAAGTTGGGGGTCAAAAATTTCACCTCATCAACTTATTACCCTCAAGAAAATGGGAAAGACGAATCTACTAACAAAAATTTGGTTAGGATTATAAAGAGGCTAATTGAAGATAAGCCTCGTCAATGAGACACCCTCCTCACTTACTCCCTTTGGGAAGATCACACTACTACCAAGGAAAGCATAGGCTGCACTCCCATTCCAGCTTGTTTATGGTCAAGAAACTATTTTTCCTACTGAACTAGAACTTTCCTCTCTACCATTGATGTTACAGATCGAAGAATTAAATTATTCTAATGTCCCTCAAAGGATAAATGCATTGTTAGATTTAGAGGAACAAATAATGTTTGCCTTGGAAAACATAAAGAGACGACAACAAACCGTGAAGATATATTTAAGCAAAAGTACAAAAGCTATCATATTTAAAGTAAATGAGAACGTCATGCTTTGGGATTCATCTCATGCTGACAGAGGAATGAGTTGTCTATGCCATTCAATTGCCAAACTCTCTGGTCGAGCTTCCCCATTGTCTCTACCACTTACTATATTGAAACCTAAACATTACATTGAAAGCATATTTACTCCAATTTGAATTTGATGAGAGCATTGTGCTTGCTAGGTTACTTGGGAACGATTTTGTTAGGTCCCTTGCTTGGGAATTCTGGAAAAAAAGATGTACCCACCTATTCATTTGAAGTTACAGTCTATTGAATCTTGTGTTCCAAATAATAAATGTTATTTTTGGTTCAATCATTATGTTGATTGTTAAAAAATGGGCACATGTGTTTGAAATGTCCGAGGCTCAACAAGAGTAATAATGCCCAGAATAAATTGCATTGAACAATGGTTAAATTAATGATGGAAATGAGTTGTTTGGGAGTATTGTGCATGATCCTGTTGGATCTAAAGGATTACTAATGGAGTTGATGTTATGAATCATGGCTCAAGGACTATTGTTGTATTCTTGTAGTGATTATGATGTTGTTCATCATTTATGTTATAGAATGATTATATGGTTAAAATGATTATTGTGGTTAAAACATTCCGGGTACATCAAATAGTTTTTTGTGTAAAATAATTCAGAGGCCAACAAGCAATTTGTTAAAGAAGACATCAATTTGGATTATTGTTTTGAGAACACATTACTAGTTAAAATTTGAAATTAGGGACAAAGATAAATTTTTATTGCATTTAAGGTAGCATGTTTTGATTTGTTTCACCTGAAAAATATCCATATTGATTCCCTATCATTCTATCAATTTTCCACTAATTACACTCCCACCACGATCCCAATTTCACTTATTGCATCCCTGTTCTGTGATATAAATTTAAAAAGAAAAGTCCGTGTGGAAGCGAAAGAAGGATAACATAGCAAGGGTTGATGACTGTTATTCTTGATATTTTTGTACACAGTTAAATTTTTTGGTTAATTGTTGAACAATATTCGTTTATTGATCCCTTATCATTATACCACTTTTCGCTAATTACACTCCCTCCATATTTCCCATGAACCCTATCATTCCCTGTTCACTTGACAATTAATGAATGATGTATTATGGATGGATATGCATGTATCTCATGTCAATTTTAGAGCCAACTTTTGATTAATGTAAGGAGAATGCCATGTATGGTTTATTAAGAGCTTCATCACTGACAAAATGTTGCTACAAGATGAGATTTTTCAGTAGAGGCAATAATGGTCAGAATAACAGAGGTAGTGGAAATTGGAATCGAAGCCATATGAGGCCTAGATTTTCTATCCATTTTGACGTTGACCCGCAAGAATTGAACCAGCTGTTCCAAGATGGGTTCTTTAATTGGGTTGGCCATGGTATAATGCACCCTTGACTAGAAAGACCCCCTTTCCAGCCTCCTTAGAATATTCCTGGCATTCTCGTTCCTCCACATGTGTCTTTGTAGCCTGAAGTCCCCGCAAATGGCGGTTGGCAAAATATCATCAACTAAACTGTCTCTAACCGTCATGGTTGGCCCACTATGTCCTTGCCTTTACCACCCCCTATTAATCCCAATGTATAGATTTCCCATGATTTTTCTCCAATTCAGTCTTCACACGCCAGTAAGAGATTGAAAAATGATATTCCTCAACCTGGGCAAGACAAGGGAAAAGTGGTTTCTTCCCTTTCTTCTCCCTCCATTGATTCCTCAAAATCTGTGTCTTCCCGCCTGCATTTAAAGGATGAATGCTCCCATGTGATTAGCAAGATACAACCCCAAGGTTCCAATCAACCACGGGCTACTTCAGAGAAGTCTAAGGGAAATAACAATGAAAAGAGAAAAATTGCCTCACAAAGTGGAAAATATGGTTTTTAAATTATGTTTTATATGATTTCAGTTGATGAAGGACAATGCTTAATGGTTTTCAATGTTTTATGACAACAAGCCCTGTTTTTGATATTTTGTGGATAATGTGGATATAAATATTCTTTTTGGATATGATATAAATTATTTCTGATGTTTAGATATCCAGTTTAAAATATATTCAAGGGAGTTACAAGGGTGGCATATGTTCAAAATGATTATCTTTTGTGTGCTACAAGGGGTCCCACCTACCTAGTTATTTTTAATTAAGACCCTTAAATAAATTATTATTATTTATTTCTCGTAAACTAATTAGTTAAGTTAAACCAACTTAACTAAAGAAGGTAGTTGAACCACTTCAACTTATTCGGAAGAATAAAAGCTCAATGAGAAGAAGAGACAAAAGGAGAATAGAAGGAGAAAGCAAGACTAAGGTTTTCTCTTTAGTTACTTGAGATAGTTTCAGTTTTCATTCATTTATGAGTTTATTCAAAGCCTAATTCTCTTCTTGACAATGGGGTCTTATTGTAGAGAACAAGGTTCAAGACTGAACCACACTTTTCAGATGCTTGTTTTAGAGGTGTTGATCCATCCTTGATAGTCTATGTATTCTTGTCTGTTTGTGAATTAAGTTTCATGGCTGATAAATGATATCTTGTAGAGTCAAAATGGCAGCAGTTTGTGGCAAGTTGATCCAAATTATTAATTTCAGTTTTACTTTACTGTCGTAGTATGTTTGTATGGTGTTCATCGGGGATCTCTAAATCAGACTTTGGTCCATGCCCTCGGAGGGGTTTTGTAAAGAGAAAAATACTTTTGGTATCTCATAATGATTTAAAATCAGATTGCTATTTTGTCTCATATGTGTATTCGTGACTTGGTTACTTTTCACTTTTGATCTCCATGTTTACTTTATTGCAAAATCTGTGGACATTCCAGAAGCTTTTTAAAATTTTATTTTATTTTTGCAACATATTTAAACTATAAATCAACCTCAGTCCTTGTAATTAATACTTGCAGATTGAGAGAATATTTTGAGGCTATAAACCCCCGGGTGACATTCCCAACTATCTTGTCCTAGCCAAGAAAGATATGAAAATGATTGAGTAAGGTAATTCATACCTTTTCTTCAACACATGGGAGACTTATGCTTATGTTCACATGCCTTTCGGGTTAAAAAACAATGGTGCAACTTTTCAAATGGATATGGATCATGCCTTCAAAGATTTGATTGAGAAATTTATGGTAGATTATTAGGATGATCTAACTATTCATTCAAAACTAAGGGAAGAGCACATCAAACATCTTATACAAGTATTTGAATGCTGCAGAATGTATGACATATCATTAAATCCTAAGAAATATTTATTTGTAGTATAAGAAGGAAAATTGTTAGGTCATATAGTGAGTAAAAAAGGAATATATATAGACCCTGAAAGAATTAAAGCCATTAATGATCTAATTCCTCCAACATCTAAAAAGGGAGTACAATCCTTCTTTGGAAAGATAAATTTTGTACTAAGATTTGTCCCAGACTATGCTATGATTGTAAAACTAATCAACATATTCTTGACGAAAGACTAGAAATTTGAATGGACTACAAAGACTCAAACATCATTTACAAAAATAAAGAATGCAATTACTACTACTTATGTCCTCATCAACACAAACTTTGATAAAGATTTCATATTGTATTCATTTTCCTTAAAAGAAAATATTGCTTCCATATTGACACAAAGGGATTCAAAGGGAGAAGAATTGCTAATCAAATTTATGAGCAAAACATAGCATGATTATGAATTGAGATACTAAAAAATAGAAAAGTAAGCCCTTTCTTTGGTTAAAGCAGTATCATATTTCAGAACATATATTTTTTCATCTCATGTCATAGCTTATGTCCCGACCTCTCCAATAAGGATGATGCTTAATCAATATATTAGAGAAGGAAAACAGGCAAATTAGCTTGCTAAAATCCAAGAATATGATATTGAAATCAAGCCTCTAAAAACAGTCAAGGGACAAGGATTGTGTAAATTAACTACAAGGATTGATGCAGTAAACACAAATATATGTATTTCATCAAGGTCATCTTTGTCAACATCTGAATGGTATAAAAACATAATCTTTTATTTGAAGTCTGGGAAGTTCCCAATTGGAATATATTATAAGAAAGAAAATCCTTAAAAATTAAGACCAATCAATATGTATTAGTTGCTAAATTTTTATTTCAGAGGAATTTTGATGGGATTTTATTGAGATGCATTGATTACACAAAGGCTCAAAAGGTTTTACAAGAATTTCATGAAGGCGTTTGTAGAGGACACTTTTCACCCACAACAATTTCCCATAGAATCATGATAGTAGGTTATTATTGGCTAACCATTTTTAAGGACTCTTACTTAATGATAAAAAAATGTATCTCTTGCTATAAATTTTCAGGTAAGATGAAGAAAACAACTTTTCCATTACAACCTTTAACAATTGAAGAGCCATTTGCACAATGAGGCCTAGATGTTCTTGGACCAATAAATCCCAGATCTAGAATCATTCATATATCCTCACTACAACTGATTATTTTAGAAAATGGCAAGAGGTTCTAGCTTTGAAAAAGGATGATTCTAAAAAATTGATCATTTTCCTCAAAAATAATATTCTGTCAAGATTTGGAGTTCCAAAAAAATGTATAGTTGATAATGGATCAATCTTGATTGGTTCAAAATTCACAAAATTATGTGGAGAGTATGGTATTATGGGGTAAACATAAAATTGTTATTCCCAAGGGAATGGTTTGGATGAATCTGCTAATAAAACATTGATCCAGATTCTCCAGAAGACAATTGTTGTAAATCAGAAAAATTGACATATGAAATTGATTGATGCATTATGGGATAGTAGACTCACTTTGAAATACAATACAAGATTTTCACCATACACATTAGTATATGGAAAGGAAGCAAAGATGACAGTTCACTTGGAACTGAATGCTCTAACCTATGCTATGAAAAAAGAGGACATCGAACAAGTTTCTCCCCTCCAAATAAGGTATTATGAGTTGATGCATTTGGAAGAAAAACGAAGCTAGGCATTGAAAAACATGAGTCAAAGACAATAGATTGTCAAAAGACATTTTGATCAAGGTGCATCTGCAAAGGATTTCCAATACGATTAGTTGGTGTTATTATGGAATAAAGAAAAAGAAAAACCCTCCTCACATACAAAGTTGGAAGCACTTTGTTTTGGTTCTTATGTGATTGAAAAAATTATTGGGTACAATTCTTACTTGTTGAAAGATATGAAAGGCATAGTTCAAACATTTCCAATGAATGGGAAACAACTTAAAATATTTTTCTCCTAAAATGCCCCAGTTATGACCTGTACATAAAATTTTCCCCTTTTGTACATTCTTATTGAGTCTTTTGTTTTTTCTCATCTTTTGACTCCATCGTCAAATGTTCAAATTATTTTCCTCTGGATTTTGGATTCTTGTTAACCTGCAGGGGGTTAATGTCCCACAGTTGGAGCTAGTTGTTGATCCACAAGTGTGATAAATCTCGTATAATTATTTTTGTATAGTCCATTCCAAAATTTCTTCCATACTTAGAAAATTTCGAGATCATCATGGGTTCCTAACGTATTACTTTTATACACCTAAATTCCGTGACCCACATAATATTCACTTAATTTTCATGATCCTCATTATGCACCTACACTTAGAATTTTTTTTGGATATTCATTTGCGGGTGTAGAGCACTATCCCGCTTCTCCCGCTTACCCATTATCCTGATTGTTTGTTGTTTCGATCATCCCAATCCTTCAACAAGCCTATCATTCTATCATCCCACTGTCTCAATCCCGCTTACCTCGATTGTCCAATGTTCCTCTTGTACGCTCTCCCGATTATCCACCACCCCGCCACGCTTTACGTCCTGTATTGTCATGTTTCCCAATGTGCGTTAAATTATACTTTCCATAAATTACTACCACTCGTATAAGTGTTAATACTGTTATTAATGATGAGCTTCTCGAGACAACTTCCCATAAATTTTAACACTAATTATCATTAAAAATCCTTGAGTTAAGAGCCCTGAAACATGTTAAAATAAACACGTGTATTTCAATAATACCAATTTGAAAATATTTGTTCATTAAATTTATCACCTTGGTTAAGTATGATAGCTCAAAGAAAGGAATAGTTTTGCGGAGATACTATCAACCTTTTGGAACAAAAATACCAGAGATTTCAGTGGTCACATGCATACAACTACTACTCTACATTACCACCCCTAGAAAAGAATTTGAATAGGATTTGGACATCAGGAATTGCACCTTTAGGTTTGGTTCTAGAGGTTTATGATTTCAAGGAATTAATTTCCTGGTGTATTGATAAGTTTGACAAGGAATGAAGAATTGTTCAGTTACAAGGAGAATCACTCATCGCTTTAGCTCCCTCAACTCTTAGAAGGATGTTTAGGCTCTCCAATCAAACAAATATTTTCAATAGCGCTGAAGATGAGGACTTCTTGAAGACAAAAAAAGGAGGATTTGAACATATGTAGGACTACCTCGAAGACCCAACAATTTTTCTTGAAGACCTCTTAAAAGTTCAGGTAATTTCACTAAAGAACCTAGACTGAGAAATGGTGTGGTTGTTTTCTAGAATTAATAGAGAGGAATCTATGACTATTGTTCCTAATCTTTCTTTATACATACTTAATTTCTCAATTCATTAGAATGCCATCTTCAATTGGGCTAAGATTATTTCAAGCGAGTTATATTTTTAGTTGGAACATTTCAAAAATAATAAAAGGTTTTATATTTCCTCATATTTTATTTTTTCTGTGACCTACTATTGACATGTCTTCAATGGCTTGCCCTTAACTAAAAAGGTTAATTGTAAATTCGACCCTGTGAAAATGTTGTACCCCGCACTTTGGAAACACAAAACTACATCTCACTTCTATGAAGTGAAAAATTCTTTTATCTCATCTTTCAAAAGGTTAATTCATGGAACCACTACATCAAGAATATCCCTGGAAGCTGCATCTTTCTTAGACAAGAAATGAATTTTTGAAGCCATGGAAAATTTTAGTGTCATTAGACTCTGTTATTTGCATGAGAAACCTTCGTACCTGCCATACTATGTTTCTGATAAAATATTTATAGTTGATATGTAATACCCTAATCTGAACCCCAATTGTAAATGAAAATGTAAATGTACATATAGGCTAGTGATCCGTTGGCACCAAGTTTTGGTTCAATTTTGCACGCACTTGAGTAGTGCGCGAGGATTTTTTTCCAAATAAAGATCATGCACATTCAAAAGTGTTGCGTGCAACTGAGTAAGTGCGCGTGGATTGCACATCAAGGGAAGGATGCACACATTCCATAGTGTCACATGCACCTAAGTAAGTGCGCGAGGATT